>JAGJTL010000032.1:1566048-1581954 GCA_022063505.1 Calosoma granatense
AAGATAAATCAATTATAATTATAATTTCAAAGGCAATATCTTTTCTTCAAACATTACATATTTATCTAGAAATACAATTTAAATTTACTGATTAGATATTACTCGATATGTTTGAAAACATTTATTTTAAAAATTGTGTTATCAGCATCTGAATCACTTTCACTGTACAAAATATTAATGCTCTCATAATTCTAAGTTTATTATCAGTTTTTACTTAATTTAAACACGGAAAATTACCAGCAAACAATACATAAAAATAATTCATGAACTTCGTACAAATATTTCACGTACTTTTCTGCTTTAAACTGACTTTAAAATATCATCTGTCATCATTAAAACAATCAGCACATTCTTCTTCGAGAAACAAAACATACGTTTGAAAGTATACTTGAAGTGTGTGCAAAAAAAAAAATATATATACTAGCACAGGAGGTTGACGGTACAGGGGGTGGGCAGGGCATGTGGGGAGGGAATGAGAACAAAAGAAAGAAAAAAACAAATGCGCGCGAAACCACTTCAATCTGGCGTCGCGCTTTTTCTTCTTGTAAGAAGATAGAATTATGACCTTGAAGGAGACTGTGTGTGAGAGAGAGAGAGGAAGAAGTTTGTGTCCAGTTCTCACAACAGAAGAACTCACAATTTTCTCTGTCTCTGTTTCTCTCTCTCTCTCTCTGTTCGTCTGACGTTCTGCTCTTTGCCGTTTTATGTCATGTGTGCTAGAACAGTTTGGCCGAGAATGAGAGACAATGGAAAAGAAGAAGAAGAAAAGATTAGCGTCTGTTGTCTATTAAGCACTGTTTACACAGTAAATTTATTCGTAAATTTTCTGAGGAAAATCCTGTTCTTGAACTTGCCGAAATAAAATATTTTATTTATCGTTAATGTGAATTTTAACATGTTTCGTATCAGGATTAGCTAATTAATTGATTTAAAGAATAATAATATTTGCGTAGCCTAAAAAATAAAAATGGTAAACTTGTGATAGGTCGGTATGTACTCATACATAAATGTATCTTGTTGGAGCAGGTTTTAATTCAAACGAGCTCAAGTGCAGAGCAGTCAAGTATGTTGTCCAACAATGGAATTATATTCAGGTACAATTTGTAAACAAAACGCACTGTTGTCCTAATACAACGTTGCGTGTTACGAACCAGTGAATATTTCCGTGTTATTTAAATCCAGTTTTTTTATAATGAAACGAAAAAACGCACACATACAGACACAGGAGTTTCAATATCGTACACTTTAAAACATATATAAAGACCGATTAACTATAAAAACAGCGACGAGTTTTTCAGAACTTGTAGAGAGAATTGTAGTTTTGAAATAGTCGATTTATTGTTACTTTCAAGTGAAACAAGACAGTACTACAAATGTTTAGTTGATTATATAAATCTTTGGTTTCAAAACTGTTTTACTCATTGAAAATTAAATACTTGTTAAAAATATCCCTATAGAACTAAATGTCTATTATCTTCACATTCATTCAATTAAACGAATGAACATCCAATTATATTTCTAATGCTATTAACAGCTTAAATACCAATTACCAATAATCTTATTATATTGCATCATATTAATTTATGGTTAATATGTAAGTGGGGATAATTAATTATTAACGACTGAAAGGTTCTTCGTATTTCGCAACGATAAATGAAACACCTCATTCCAAAGTAACATTCTTGTATAATCCAGTTTAAAAACAATGATTTATGACTCATCTAGACTAACATTACTTTACTTTCCTCGAAAAATTAACGAGAAAAAACGGCCAATAACAAATAATGCGTCACAAACACATGTTGACAAAAAATATGCAAATCATTACGAAGAAATTTACAGTAGTAGTAACTGGCAAATTGCCAGCTCACACAACACATATTTATGTCATTGTGATTTCTAAAAAGAAATAAATAATAAGTGTAGTTTAGAATAATTTTATATATACGCAAATTTCGTAGAAAAAAATTTGAGAACTTCTGATAACAAATGTCAACAACATACAGATTAATTTACTACGTAGCAGTTTTCAGTACAAACAGACAGATTTATCAGTGTTTCTAAACTTTTTTTTTTCTGTAGATATTTTATGTGATCGCAACTTTCTCGTATAAATTCAAATCACACAATAGAACAGTAAAAGTTTCATGTGAAAGTAACCTAAAATACATATTTTTTACGTAACGTAATAGTTATTCATTAGAATATATATTAGCAAGTACAATTAATAATGTATATATTATAATCATCACTTTTAAATATGTATACTTTAATGTTGACAACAATTACTAAACAAAAGTTTTAAATATTTATTTTTAATTATATTACATGTATATTTTATTTATATAAACTCATAACGAACTTTATGCAATATAATTGTATATTAGTGCACGCTAGTAAGAGATAAAAAACACAGCTAAACGAAAAGCAAAAAATTTGCGACAATGTATTAAAGTCAACGAATACATATATTTCGTAATACTTTCAAATTGATTGATAATTCATCTTAAAGTATACAGAAAAACTTATTATGACCTTGTATTTAGTACTTCCGTACGTGCATGTTGCCATTTATTCAGTTGACAGAGAACAAGATTTTAATTGTCAGCACATATTACACTGGGAAAAATCATTACAACTAATATATACCTGCAATACGTCATACAATTATCATCAACAATTTAGACACGCGATTTTTTTTCGTTGCAATTATTATATGCAACCTTCAAATGTAAAGAACTAATACATATGTAATATTTATGCACATAATCGAATAACTAAACTATTTTTAAATAAACTTTTACAAATAAAATATAGAATTTTTATTTACTAAAGAAAGTTTGATTCAATTGTTTTTTGTTTTAATAAAAAATGCTACAGAAATCAGATTTCGAAATTTGCAAAAAGAGCATGAAACATTGAACCTGATTTAAAGGAACTAGAATAAATTAGTGAGAGAAAAAAAAACGTTTGATTTCCAGTTCATTGCGTAATAATAGTGTACCTATTTAGAAACATTTTTACCGACAAACATTGTAACTTATTTTCAAGTAGCAGTAATCATCACATTTCCTTCACATGGCGGGAATTTAGAAAAAGTTTTTAACAAACAAACAAATATTAGCAAGTTTGTGTTATCTCGAACGTTATTATCAGTTGTCGACGGTTGTATTTTTATTCTAGAATATATTTACACAACGTTTTATTCTCTCCAGATAATTTACAACTGTCACTGTGGTGTGTTTTTAATTCATGAATTTAAATCAGGTGAGATTAGATGAATCACGCTACGCACATAATTGGACAAACGTTTAAATGCAGATGTTATCTGTTGCTAACGGCCTGCTCATGAGTGTAGTGCTGCAGAGGAGGACTAGTCCATCACATGAGGGTGGGGGAGAGAGGAGTGATGATAGTAAACCAGGTGTAAAAATTAAGTAGCACACACATACACGTATAGTTATTATTATAGAATTGCTGAGTCGTATCATTTCACTTCACTTTGTAGTTATAACAACAAGAAACCTTCCTTAATAATGCTTACTTTCATTTATAAGTTAAACAGTATTTAATATAGGCGCACAATGCACCGGGGAGAATGTATGCCAGACGTACACACCGCACAGAAACGTTATTATTGAGGTCATTGTCATCCACTGTGCAATTTCAATATATGACATCGCAAACTACACTAAACACACACACTGTATAAATATGGAATATAAAGTTTAATATTACAACTTGCCAAATACAAACTATTCCAAATTCAGTCTTCAAATACAAAATAAAACACAATTGCTAGAAGACACTTTTCAAAAACATAAACAATTTTCAAATGTAAATTTAAACTAATAAAACCGTTATTACTGAATGTGATTTAAAATATTTTCCAGTGAATGAGTTTAAAACTAGGTTACTAACTAGTTCTAGTTTATGAATTTTTAAAAATAGAAAAAACCGGTAAACGTGTATTAGTTATACAAAAGCGAACGAAAAGAGCAGGTAGTCAGGTCAAAGGAAATCATGTAACGGTCAAACAAAATGGTCAAGAACGTTACCAACTGTATGGACAATACATGATACATAGTTCAGCAAGCAGCGAGAATGGCTGGCACTCCTAACATTCAGTTACAAATTGTCAATTAACTAAATCTTCTGACTAACTGAAACTAACGGTGAAAATTCTCCCAATCTATTTCATTTCATTTCTTCTAAAAACACGCTAACTTTCATTTTACGATTCTATTTAATTCATGTTTCAATTTTATAGTAGAAAACTTTACAGCTTATGTAAATTTTATACACACGTGTATTGTAACTATATGTATGTACATTCACTACAAACACACACACGGAGAGAGAGAGAGAGAGAGTTGTATAGATAATGACCAGCACATACATACACACGCACAATATCAACGTATATAACAGGATATTTCGTAATTACAGAGTTTCAAGGTCAATACATCATATATTTTTAAGTATTCAATGTGAATTTGGAATATTCAATTAGGTGGGTTGAACAGACATCGTGTAAACTGTTAAGAAACGAATGACCTAACATTTTACATAGATACACACACACACACACACACACCGAAGCACTCACTGTTTAAGATGATAAGAGAAACCGACAACTAGCCAACTAACAGTTGGCCAGCACATATCACTGATCCACTTTTCTATAAAGTTGGCCGTAGCTCACTCACTTTGATGTTAAATTGATTGATTATACAAACACACACTAGTGTATGACTGAAGTCAACCATGTACACACACACATATGCATATAAGATGAGACACGTACGTACGTATATAGGGGGATGATAGTTGAAGTCGGTAAGAAAATGGCATGGTCGCTTGCTTGCTGATGCTTAGTTAGTTGTACACAAGACCCCCCGGCGTTAAAATTTTAACTCTCCCCGATGTGTATGTTGGCTGAGGCGGCATAACCGAACGAGAGAGATTACATATCAGCAATTTGGCGGTTAAATAAAGTTTAACTTGTTCTTGTTGCCAGTCTCCGCTGTTGGTGACTTTGTGTAACCGGACTCGATATAAAGTTAAAAAGCCGGTAAAAACACAAACATGTTTGGCATATCCAATGAGGCATCACAAACCTCTCTAACTACTACTACAGTATATAGAAGTAAGCAGCGAGTCTACAAGTAGCTCGCCGATCCAAAGTTCCCCCAAAAGAACAGCAAGCTGAACACCGTTTGCCCCGATGCTCGTTTACGTTGATTACACAAAACACAAGTGCATATACACGAGTATATTAGTAATGTGTAGACTATGGCGATTTGGTATTAATGGTGTGTGCTTACCTTAAAACGCTACTGTGACAGAAACAAAGGAAAAGCGGCGGTAGCCACGCTGCTGGGTTTCAACTTGCACTGGTATTATTCGTCCCAAAACACACAAACACACGCACTTTATAACAACCATACGTTGTCGAGACGTTTCAACTTTCGATAAATCACACACAATTGAAATATGTGATAGTTTTTAGATGCACTTACACAGATTTCTTGCACAACGCTAGATGCTTACAAAATCCCCACTTTAGTTAAGAAAATGGCGGACAATTTGGTGCCGCTAGCGGTAGGTATCGTAGCCTTACATTTCCCTCCCCTCGCAATGTTACCCCGCGACGTTCAGTAAACCAGTTATGTGGCTTCGCTTTGCGCTTTAGAGAAATTATAAGTAGTATGAAGTTAGTTACAGCTGTTGCAAAAGTAATTATTTCACTCAACTATAAACTACAGTGTATTGATTATTTATATCACAAATAAACTAATAGAATTTATACCAAATATTCAATACACTCACTATTGATATTTTATATGAAAAAGACACACAACTCCTTAAAGATTTATTTCTGACTGTACACTGAAACTAACTTCGCCTTATATCAACACATCTGAAGTACAAAACTTTGTACCAAACTTGAGATTGTAGAGGACAGCACAAGTTTGATTATTATGCAGCGTCTTCCGTTCTGCTATAACTGCTTTTGTAACTATATTTAGAAGCTTTTAATATGATGATTTGTTGCACATATTTGTCGCCAACTTTCATTAAACATAAATTTCAGAATTACTATAATAATATGCGTATGTGAAAATTCTTTTTATCGTATTCTTCATTTAAAAATTGTCTTCATTGTTGAAAACATTATTATATTTTGTGCACGAAATATTAATTTAAATTTTAATACAAACTAATTTTTTTAAATCTTTTCGTGAAAGTTTTTTAATTTTGTCCTTTTATTTAAATAAATTTTTAAATGAAGAAACCGATAAATTAAAAAGAATTTTTGTTTGCTTTTATTATTATCGTCGTAAATATTATGGCACAATGACACTGTAGTAAAAGAACGTCATCTGTTGCAGACTATTGTGAGTACATCTAATAATACAGAATAATACGATAACAGCTGATTTGTGCATATGCTATTGTTTAGCTTTATAGTTCCGTGACAGGTCTTATTTGTAACAATAATTGGCCATGATTTATTAGAAGACTATTTTGCGTTTTGTTAGTGAATGGTAAATAGACATTTGTGAGCAAATACAAAATCTTGTGTTAAAATGGCCGATGTAAAATCTTTCGAACATCCTACTCTCAAGGTAATTATCATATACGCATATTTACATAACGAAACAATAGTAAAATATAACAAATAAATTGATCTAAGGTACCCTACGAGCTTCTAAACAAAAAGTTTCGTACGGCACAAAAAACTCTTGACAGAGAGGTGTCGCATGTGCAGCAAGCTGCAGCAGAACTAGAAAAGATTATTTGCGAGGACGGTGTTAAAGTGAATGACGTTACAAAGTTACTTGGTGGCATGGTAAATAACACATCTTCACTTACACTGTACCAGATCTTTTCTTTCTGTATTTCTGCAGGCTGAAAAAATTCAAGTGTTGAAACGAAAGGCAGGTGAAAGTATCTCAGATGAATTGCAATCTGGTGAAGTTTGTAAACGTCGTTTAGAACATTTGAAAGAGCATGGCTCAACAAATCCTGCGAAAACTATTTCACAAGGGGCCGTCAATCAATGGCGACGAAAAAGGTTGGACAGAATGCTTGTCGAATATTTTTTGCGCAATGGCTATTATAATTCTGCGATCAAATTAGCAAACAAATCAGGTTTAGAAGATCTTACAAATATTGGTTAGTGATGCATATATAGATTAGCAACACAGATCGACATGACTGATTATGTATTGTAGATGTTTTTATGGTATCACGAGAAGTAGAAAAGTCGTTAGCTAACAGAGAAACTACAAAATGTCTGGCTTGGTGCCATGACAATCGTTCAAAACTACGTAAACTCAAGTCCAACATGGAATTCAATTTACGTATTCAGGAATTCGTCGAACTAATTCGATCCGATCGAAGGATGGACGCTATCAAACATGCTAGGAAACATTTGTCTATATATGAGGATGAACAGTTGGTATCTATTCAGCACTGTATGGCTTTATTGGCCTTTCCAGCAAATACTGGTACATTTGAATAGTGTTTATGTTGAAAATATGTCTCATCATGTATGTTTTGGTTACAGTTCTCAGTCCATACAAAGAGTTGATGGATGAGAATCGTTGGAAAACATTGATCGAGCAATTCAGACAGGAAAATTATAGATTATTCCAGCTTGCTAGTCAATCTGTTTTCACAGTTGCTCTACAGGCTGGCTTATCTGCATTGAAGACACCATATCCTTTTAAGCAATATGTTCTTAATACACTGTGTAGTATGTATTTATAAATGTATAATTTCCTTAACTAGCCATACTCAGTGCTACACAGAGACTCGTGAGAACCGTAATCCTGGTTGTCCGATATGTCAGAACTACTGGAATCAGTTGGCCGATCCATTACCGTTCGCACACTGCTCGCAATCACGGTTGTTTTGTCATATTTCAGGCCTGCCATTAAACGAACATAACCAACCAATGATACTACCTAATGGTTATGTATACGGTGATAAGGTATGTCATGCAGAATATTTTAAGTATTTTCAAATGTTTATATTTATTACAATTTCTATACAGGCTCTGCAGAAGATGGCCTTAGAAAACAACGGACAAATCATATGCCCGAAAACAAAAGAAATATTTCCGTACAAAAAAGCGGAAAAGGTGTTCGTTATGTAAATAATTGTGCTTGTGATATTTTTGCAATTATATAACAGTAATATTAATTAATTAATTATACCTTGTGTTTATTTTTGACGTTTAGCAAGTTTTCTCTTGTTTTTGGGTTTAATTATGAGTTATATTTATATATTGTAAGGAATCGATTATTTCCCTGTAACAATTAACAGTTGTTAAACAAATCAAATAATTGGTAATGCAAAATTATACAATGTATGAATTGCCATATAAATAAAATATTTTGATTGTATTGCATATATATGAGGATTTTATTTATTTGCAATTTTATCTGAAACTGTTCATTGGTGTTATTAAATGAATAAAATTATTTTAAAATGCAGGTTGGACAAAGGATGAAGGATATAAATATATACAAAACAGATTCTCTCAACATTGCTATATATTAGTGTAATGTAGTATTTCATTACATTCTATATAATATATAGTAATTACAAAATATTCCGGTATATTAGTCAATTTCTTTACATCTTTCAGTCCTTTTAACAATGGGTGGATGAATAAATATCATATACTTATATTCATTGCACACAAACTTCTGAAACACAAAATATTACATAATATAAAGAATCAATGACAACTGTCCATTCCAGTTAGCAGACATATATATGTGTGTGTAGAATTATCTTCATTTAATTGCTGTATTATTGTCTAAAAATATTTAACCCTTCATAATAATTAGTTGTTCATTACAGAGATAATGAATGTCATTTAGTTTAACGGTATATAAATAATATTGTGTTAATTATTTCTATATTCTATTATGTAAATATGCATAATATTGCGTATTTCTTTATTTTAGATATGTGGGTAAGCAAAAATGATTAATTATTAATTCCACAAGTCCATATTATAACTATAGTGGACATATCATTATTTAGTAATTTATTTTAAAGATTATTATTATTTAATTGGAAATATAAATGTAGCAAAAGTATAGAAGAATAAATATAGTATAGGTATGCATATTGGCGAATTTATAACATATACAAATATAAGCAATTAATTTGTTCGTAATCACTTTAAGAAAACTGCAGTTTTTCGTGTAAATTTAAATGATAAAATATATTTATTTTATTGTTTGTAAAACACAAATAGTTTCTATACAATATATTATAAATTCGCCCATATATATATATGAAGATTTTGGTTTAAATTCGAAAAATTCTACTCGTTCTAAACTGCTTTCAACAAGATCCCAATCATATGAACGCATTCGTGTACTGTACTTGCCTTTTCTGCTAATATGAATTTCACACATGTATGCAATACTTGCATGTGTATATAGATGAAATATTTTGTTAATACATCGTTATAGGATGAGAATATTTCAATAGAGAATTATTAATTGGTCAGATTGTACTAACAGGCAAATCACTACCTCTACATATTTGTTAGTGTAATATTGTTTACATGGTATCAAGTTATATCGTAAGTAATAATTGATTATTACTGGTAACATAACCTTAAATATAGTTAGTTATTTGACGTTTCTATTTTAAACAATATTTGGTGGGTTAAAATTATCAACAGATAGATGTATCATCGTCTGTTTGTTGATAATATGTAATGTTTTTGTTAGTAATGTAAATTCTATGGAAAGGCTGTGTAACTACAGGTCAAATAGTAGCTGTAATAAATAATACTCAACTCTGGTATTGGTTATTTAACAATATAACGGTAAATATTTATTTGTACAGATATAATATTCTTTGGGTTAATTCTTGTTGAAAATTGTGGTAAAAAAATTGTAGCAAAAAGTTAGAATACAATATTTGTCATTTACAAATAACTCTGTACGTAATATAGAATTAAATATAAAGAAAATTAATACAAAAAGTACCTATAACAAAATAATAATAATAACATATAAACAGCCATTGAACCAGCTGACATAATTCTGTAATATGTAAATATGTTTAAAAATATTTTTATCATTAACTACTTAAAACGAATATAAATAATTCATTATACAACAATGAATTAAAATAGATAATAATTTTACTAAAACACGAAGTTCATTTGAAACTTCTTTTTAAAAGAGAGAAATTAATAAATATTTAAAAATATATTCACAGATATACAGATATTTAATATCTGGTATATCATAATTAAAATTAACAAATTTGCCTAATTAAAAACTATGATTCTCCTGTATTACATACAGAGCGTAAAATATGATACAAAATCTAAATCACTCAAAATTGAGCAACACACATACTTATTAATAATAAATAGAAAGAATAAAATATAACAACCAGATTTAACAAAAGAGATCCATAAAGAATAATATATTAAAATATAATAAATTTTTTTATAATGTTCTAAAATATGACCTTCTGGTCTTCTATTAAAAGTAATAGATTTTGTAAATACTGAATACATACTTTCATTTAATTATTATACATTTGTATTTAAAAATATCCAAACTAAAATGTCCATACCTTCTTTGTAAATCTGGCTGTACGTAATTCAAAATTTGAGTTACACTCAAAATACTAGCGCATTATGATTACCCATTTTAATACGAGGGTTTATTCAAATATTTTCAAAATAATTTTGACGAAATTGCTAAATACCTAAATGAAACATCTGAATGAAATTTCATTAGTTTGACGGCTATACAGGTTATTACATTTTGAATATCACAAAAATATTTTTCAAGCTAAAACTTTCAAACGATTTTCTAGGTTATGTTATATACCCTTCTTAAACGGAAGTCACTAGCAGCCTTATAAGATTTCTGTGTATGTATGTATCTTTAATCTATTGCCATTATGTTAGACACATTCACGGTCTAACAGAAGAGCTTTTGTTAGAAGCCGGGCACATGTTCAACGAACACTGGCCATATAAATGAAAACAGAATTCCGGAGAAGATGCCAGTGATTAAACAGGCAGCGCCAAACATACCAGCAGTGGCGGCGTACTGAGGCTCTACCGTTCTGTAAACAGTTACACATATTTCCTATTTTGCTATTTCTTGTTTAGTAGAAAACTAAATAAGTGATTATTCTCTTACCTTGGTGCGTATATCATACCGAGTGAACTGTAATATCCACTACTCAGACCCATAGTGATGGCAATGATCCAGTACGCCCAGTCGTTATTTATTAACACTGGGAATATTCTTTCCACCTTGGCTGGCTGGTAATTGCATACCAGAAACAGTGGTATATAGAATAGCCGAAGCATTACCGGTATCCACAAGTACTTGGGTTTCGGCTGTAAACATATTAACACGTAAGTATACATAATTCTTTTAAATATAATCACTGAAACTAACCACTCTTTGAAAGTAATCGTATAAATATATTGCATAACAGATTGAATTTTATTATAGATTGCATGTTGAAACTAGGTTAAATTCATCTGTATTACACAAGAGACTGTAATGTATAAAGTAATTTCAGAAAGTGGTTGTTCAGGACGAATTAATTATGTACCCAAGTGAACCACGATGAGATGGAACTGCCCAGCATAGCACAGACATTGAACGTCAAGAAACATGTGACACTAGTGTAATATTTGTCAGTTATTACAAACTGTGAATCAGACGGTTTGATATCTGCACAAACACAGCAACACATTTCATAAGTAAACATATAATTCTTACACGGAGGAAGAAAGTGTGTTAAATCAATTGCAACAACTCACTTGAATGTATTTCAGGGAATACAGCGAGCGTTACAAAGAACACCATGAACACGTTGAAGAGCTGTGGAAATGCCTGTTTGAACACAAGCCAGTATGGAACCTGCGGTTTGACTCCTGGAGTCTCTCGTTGTTTGAGTTGTGCCTCTTTCAAGTTTTTCAATTCGTGATGCCGGTAGAATCGCTTCAAAGAAAATACCACACGTAACGTTACTAATTCGGCAATGTTAATTAATGTAATCGGATTACAGTTAACTAACTTTTAGAGAGAAATGTAGAAATGAGGATTACGCGTGATACATTTGAGTTGGAAGTGTAGAGAGAGAGTTAGAAAATAATTAATACTATTTGCGATTACATTTTACACATGTTCAAATGGAACTAGACGTAGGATAATTTGTTACTAACACTTGAAAATGTAAACGGAATGTTTAATAAAAGAAAACTGGTATTTCACGGAGGTATGTAAATAAATACTTTACTGTCAAAACAAAGGAATAAGAACTAAAGTGTTATGTTATTGTTTCGACTAGTGCTCTGTAAATATTGTATTTTGGATTGACTTACATTCAGTGGTAATGCAAAGTATGTATCGAAACACAAGAGTAGAACGAATAGTGCTGTTATGAAATAATAGATGGCTGCTGTGCGAGCATTGGATGCAAAACTCTCCGACAGGATACTGATGACGGCCGTAAAGGTACCACTGATGTTGGACCCCAGCACCACGATACCGGTGTATTTGAACGGTAATTTGGCAGCCATACCATATACGGTATTTTGGTAAACACCGTTAGCCACTGTACAAAACATATTAACAATGATTTCAATACAACAAAATACAAATATACAAATATACTGTTCCATATAATATTTAAGTAATTTTAAAAAAGCAAAATTAATCTAACAAATTTATTATAAAACCACTTTTTGTACTAGTTTTTGTCTACTTAATATGTATATTCCTATAATATATACAACACTCGTGAAACTTATATTTGTTGTTTTAAAGTTTCATAACAGGATTTCAGTTAACTTGAAAAACCGCAAAGTGTTAGTGCATCTTATAAAAACATCATAAATATTATATGAGCGAACATCTCTCGCTCTATGCTAAACAGTGTCCTTCTTGAAGTTATATAACACAACTAACACAGTATTCATACGTGTAAATATGACAGATATTTGTACTGTCTAAAAATAAACTTTATGCAACTTCCATTTATTTTTAAAATAGGAGAAATATATACAAAATGCAAGTGTTTTGTAGATGTGTAAATAGAGTTTTTAATAATAAAAACTCTAATGAAAGTCTATAGATCTATAAGAGGCGTTGATGTGCGCTCATTCAAATACACATTTGCAATGACAGTGTCAGAGCTGATTCCCTTTTATCTGCTGGTTGACCTGAAAGTTATGAAAAAGACACCCCACAACAACAAAAATGGTGAAAATAGGTCACGTGTGGTCTCGGATCTCGCTTAGTGCCTTTGATGTGAAGCGCCCGCATTCGACATTCCATAAAGCCGACTGTGGATGCCAACAGAAATAGCACAGAGAATTCCAATTTTCTGCACATTGCAAGGATAATACATACAACGGTTTAGCATAACGCAACTTTCGACAAACGGAACACTGCGCGTGAAACTGTCTTATTAGCACGATCTCAGTGTCTAATGTCATAGTAGTTGTATGTTAATTGTTTACTATGCATAAAATATACAAACAAAAAAGCAAATTCATCAGTACCGATTTATTTATATCACAAACAGTCATTCTATTCCGCATAAAATATTTTAATAGCAAAGCTGCAATGACTTTTTAAGTTAAGTAAAAAATCTGTTATTTACTTTGACGCAAAAAACGAATATTGATTTATCCAAGGAGAGTCACGAACTGATAAAATATTGAAGCTAATTAAAAAATCAATACAGAATCATCATTGTTGCTATAATTACAAGTAAAAAATAAAACTTTCGCCTACTGTAAAATTAACAACTCCATTCGAATGAGTCACAAGTAAATTAACATGTATATACGTGGTTGTTAGTCAAATACAAGTAGCACAATGTAGAACTTAGGCCGGATGATAAGATACATAACAGAAACAAATTATACCATGTTTGTAAATGTAAATAAATAATGTAAGATTTGTCTGCAGCAGTTTTCCAGGGAAATACTGAATAAATATTTAATATTTTAATTTGTATTACTGGGAATTCTACAGAAATAAATGAGATAACATACTATGTTATTCACAGAAGCTTGGACTAGACAAATATAAGAATATACAAAGTAAATATTATTGTATTTTGTATATGTAATGTTCTGTATAAGTCCTATAATATCTTGTTGCAACAACTAATGCATAATCTTAGCTATCAGGATGGCAAAACAATCTTTGAAATTAAATATATTTGTTTTAATATCCCCCTAATAGTCCAAATAAATTGATTATTCACTAGTCATAAATGTTCTGTTTTAAATATCATAACTATATGAATGTAATAACATTTGGAATGTTGATAAGAGAATGTATTATGGAATGTTAAACAAGAATCGTATCAATGATTAATAACTCATGAAATATTTCAAACATTTTTTAAATAAATATTGATCGATTTAAAACATTAATCATCAATAATATAATAAAATTCTTTTCAAAATCTCATAGTAAACATAATCATGATTCTGTTTTCAATATTAAAAGAGTATAAAAAGTAACAAAAATTTATATTCTGACAGAATGTGTTAATAGTTATGCAATTCTAATAATTATCTATTATACATATTAATAATGATTAACTAGCACATGTTATAAATATTCATTATGTATAAGAATAAAACAATGTTATGTACTTTTAATATTAATAACTGACTTCATTAGAATGTTCTGACTTCATTTTTAATTTGCAAATAAGATTTAATTTTTGAGGTGTCTGGTGTATATGATGACATAAAACAACACATTTTTCTGTTAATTTACCCGTCAGCCAGAGCTCAGAGATGACATCAGAATAACGCTTGTAAAATTTACCGTAATTACTGAAGGAAACAATTCTAATAACATGAACATTTACGAAAGAATGTATTTTAATTTCTTATAATTATTTTCACACATCGTATGTATAATTTTCTCCTATTTAAACGGCTTTGTGCCTTTGTTGGTCAATGTATAAACTAACCATTGTCTGTAAAGTTGATCTTTGGCATATACTTCCTGTTTGCAAGATAAATGTCAAACTGCTATCACGGTGATAAAACAATTTGATAGCATGCCTTGCATGCATGTGTACACATAGTTTTAAACTCAATTTAGTCACCCTCTCGTTGTTGTCATACATGTACAGTGCGGGTGGGGGAGGGGGGGGCTAAAATATGTAAAGTGATGATTGGTACTTACTGTTTAAAATGACGACACATCCCATTGTCACCCAGAAGAATGTCCCAGGCCAGTCTTGACTATCGCTCATTGCTAATATTATTGTGAAAATGAATATTATAACTTCGATTGTAATACTCCATACTATCCTAGTGGTCAGGTTACCGCTGGAAATAAATTTAAAAAAACAATTGAAGGACATTCAATTCTTCTAGATAATAATATATCAACTGTTAATCTAGGGGAATATTGTGATTATAAATAACATTGATTTATACGGTTCCAGTAAATCATAACAACGTTTTAATGTTCTATTTCTAAAATTATGACTAACAAACATTTTCGTTATGAATCAGAATTAGTAACCATAAATTTTCACACACAGGATGAGTAATTCAAGAATAATAAATAACCAATTTGAAAATATCTTTCCAAACAGAATGTCGTCGGGATTTGTAATTACATAATATTATTTGAATAAAGATAACGTCTAAAATATGTAGTGCTATCTTATCAAAATACGTGTAGCAAATATTTCATGAATGTTACAGGAATGGACTAGTTTTTTTACAGACGGTAAATATATAATGCAAAAAATCAAGGTAATTGACATACAATATTCGTGTTTTGTCCATGAATATAACTAAATGATATTTATTAATAAGTATAATAAATAAAGTATAAA
>JAGJTL010000032.1:1582038-1603592 GCA_022063505.1 Calosoma granatense
TATGTCGGGGTGTATGAACTAAGAAGATTAATAAAACTTACTTCAATGTGGTATATACAAAGTAAAGAAATATATATTTTTATTGAGAAAATATAGAACTTACCCTAACTGTACGAAGATATTCACCCAATTAAATATAACGTTAGGAACTTGGGCCGCGAATCCTAAATAAGGCATGAAGTTAGTAGCGTATTTTGATGAAACCCCCGTGTAGTTTTCACTCAATTTGTAGTCTACAAAATACTGCAACAAAATAATTGCACACATTACACAAATACAATATACACCAAACAATATTCATAACTGATATTTGTTTTAAATCATTATATTCATGTTAAATTATTTCTGTTTTAATTTGCATTTTATTTTAACAAAAAATGAAGCTTTTAAAATATTTTTAAATAAAGTTTATTTATTAATGCATCAGTAATTTTTTATTTTACTGTATGTACTGGATTATTTAATGAATTAGTTGTTTGTTATAATGACAGTCAATAATATTGAAATATTTTCTATAACTGATAAATTACGTACATACTTTGGAAGATAAAATTAAAATTTATGAAATTTTCTAATTATATGTATAATGATATAGATTAAGTCTTTGGTCATCGTAAACAATAATGATGACATATCTGTGACAGTACATTAACATATGACCCCAGTCATTGTAAATGACACTTTTAAATTAGTTTATTCGATTAGGTGAATATTTTTGACATCTTAACAGTTCAACTGGACAAATCTATTTTATCAATTGCTCTGCCCATCTAGATGATTTCAAAAATTGCATAGTTCAATAATAGAATTAACTATTTTTACACTTACTTCAAACACGTTTATAAAGTATTATATTCTTTCATAATGTGATTTATTCCTTGTAAACATTATAATATGTACTCGTGTCAAATATTACCGTGCATATTGTATATTTCTGTATATTCTGATGTCATGCAATGTAAATAATATTCTACAGGCTTAATTACATGTAAACATACAATGTTGTGTATTGAACGTTGTAATGTTGTAACACGTGACGTGATATATGACATTTTGAATGTTAGATGCAGTCACTTACGGTGAAATGCATATTAATCTCGTGTTCCATTTTATCGCATAAGTAGGTCTCCTTCGTAATGTATTGATTTCGCACAATGCTAAACAAAAGAAGACGGCAGGAGTGCAACGTCATTCACTGACTGGATGCTGTACAACGTACATATTTATAGTGTGCCATGCCAGCCAAATAACAAACAAGTACCATGTGCATCATTTTAGGGATATTACTATTGATCCCAGCAGGAGCTGCTATTTGTTCTACTAATGCTAAAACACTATTATTTACTATCATCCCGAGTGCACTATTCAACATAGCGCCTCCACCAAAAAGCTCTTTTCTTAATGAGAATCAAATATTTTTATAATTAAGTTTAGCATGAGGGATATAAATATTCCATGATATAATTTTTATTTTAAACAGCTTGTTTATTGTTTACATAAATGTATCGTAAATTATAATTACTATTCAAACACATGTGTATAAGTGTTTGATAATGGTCTCTCATTATTATTCATACACGACAAGTGTACTATTCATTATATATGATGGTATTTGAATAATTTAATCATGAACACACAATTCAATTTGTTGAAGTGTTTTCAAAAATATAAAAAACAACAAAGTATATTTCCATTTAATGTTCTCTTGTACAGTAATATTTATTAAATTATTAAATTCATATACATGAATGAATGCAGTTCATCTAAATTGCACTCTCAATCGTAAATTTAATTCCACTTAATAAAAGTGTCGAGATCAAAGTATATGATCTCATGGAAGCTGTCAATTTCACGGTGAAAAAAAAACTTTATCTAATTTTCGTAGGTAATTGCAATTTTCATGACAGGAGGCACTTTATATTTTCTGGCAGACTGGAGTAATTTCAATATTCGTTGGTGTAAAAGTCACATTCTTTGTTGGGAAGCGCTTCAGGTGTGAACAGGAAAGTTAGGTTAGGTATGTGCGCGCGTAGGCATCAAATGAACGTGCTCCGACGCATAATATGAATTATAATTAGTAAGAGTTAACGTAACGGATTTAGATGCTCTATGCGAGGTCCGCTCATTCAATCGGTCATGAAAAATTACATACAGAGGCGTATTTAATCGTTATGTTACAATAAACGCGTGAGATTATATTACACAAGAGACTATATGCTAGTAAAGTATTGCCATGTAATTAATTTTAGATTAAATTATAATCCATCAAATCGACAAATAAGACAAAAAGTTTCATATATTTTCTAACCGTAAACAAGCAACAAGATGTTAAAAATAAGAGTAAAATTTTGTTAAACTCACCCAAGTATGTAATGTACGTTGCAATTACTTCCAACCAATTTAACTGCAATTTTATTTCTCGATTTTTTTTCTATTTTGTTGCAAAGTTTCGCGAGAAAAGTTCATCTCGTAAAACGAAAATTACGTTACGGAAAATTTAGAAATGATAGATGCTTGTATAATATAAAATATAATCGTTTAAAAAAATGTAAATTATTCATTGTAACAATATGAGTTATAATTATTATTTTGATCAATTTGATATCTGTTACAAGATTTACCAAAATTTCTGTAGTTTCATTTGATTTTCAATTATTACACTCTATTTCAACTAAATTAAGTGTGCTTACAGAAGAGGTATTTCGGAATACACCTGCCAATTTGAGTAAAGTTTATTTGATTCAAAATATATGTTGCATACAGACAAATCGAGAAATCAGGTTAATGATATCAACAAATCATTTCTATTTCATTTTTTGTTCCTCTTCTCTGCTCTAACCATTTACAACCTGGAGAAACAATAATGGTTATAACCAACTGTTACCGCAATGCATATGAAAAACGCTTCTAAGATGAATTGTGACGCGGGGTTATATAAAAAAAACCTAATAAGAAGTGGGAAAGCCCGTCGTTTTTTAATTTTCTTTTGCGACAAGCGGAAGGAAATGTTGCAATTTTATTTTCCTGTTCAGACAGGCTTTTAAATATTTGAAAAATATGTATATTTACGGCGTAAGTTCTGATTTGTTTAGCTATCTCGACTCGGAAGAAATATTTTTAAATAAAATGTAAAATAAAAATTATTATAAGGAAATTGTAAGTATATACCCGTGACATACGTAGGCTGGCGTATGAAAGACGTGTTGTTTCACCTTACGCCACAGTTCTACAGAGCCGGACTAGTATTCTAAATTTAAATGTATAATTATTTTCAATAATTTAAATTAAATTCGATACTGTATACATTGTACAATTTTTCTAATTAAAATATTTTTATATTATATTTACCTCATACAATTTTATTAAACAATACATGATAAAATTTTCTTTTTCCAACAACAAACATACAATAGAGCTCTAATGAATCAACACAACAAGCTATTTTTGTTTTGTACAAAACAAGTTTTAACATTCCATATTTTACGATTGAAAAACATGTATATAGCGAAAAATTTCCCCTGTAATATTACCACTGAAACCACATATTCAACTATTACGATAGCAGAAAATAATTAAAAACAAATATGAGTCAAGTTATGTAACTATATTTTGTATGCATAACAAATGTGAATATCACGTAATGTAATAATTTACATAGTGTAGAGAGATGCATGGTAAGAATAATAATGAACATGTTGTACGTTACGTTGTACGTAGCTAAAAACTTGAACTTCCGTGCGGAAATGATTGAATTGTCACGTAGTAGCGAGCTAATTAATTGTAACAGCTAATGGTAAGTACCTGTAGTTTAATCACGTGCTGAATCATGAATAACGTACGGAAAACACACACTAACTCGAATATGAAGGCAAGAAAAAATTTCATATTTAAAATAAATTCAACTTCAACGAAAATAAAATTGATATATTTTATATAAGTAACTAGTTTCATTTTGTAATAACTTGTTCAAGTGGATCATTTCAGATAAATAACAAAAATTGATCTAGTTTTTTTTTCGGAATCTAGTACCTTGACCTGGTAGAATATTTTTAGTTGTTCTATTTTGTAATACTAGTATTTCAACATTACGACGTGTAAGATGTAGACGAGAGCTGCTTATATCGAAGCTCTTTCCTGTAACGTTACCGCTCTACTTCCTCACAAGAAGCTGACTTGCTACTTTTACGTCTCTTAGGATTTCGATGACATTTGCTTTTAACAAACGGTGAACATGAAACAAAACTTACAATGAACGGTGACATAAACCTTCTGAGATAACTAAAACCCCTACAACAGTTGCTATGCTTTTAAAACATTGCTAAAACAGGCTTCAATTTAAAAACAACAAAACACAGAATTTATATTTCATATTCATGTAAATGAACGTTTCATAATTCACATATCATCTTCCAGAAGTACAATGATAACCGAAGATATTTAAGATTGACTTTTTTTTTCTGCTCACAACAATTTGTTAACTTTGATTCCTCTTGTGGACACTGATAAGATAACAAATGAATTTAAGAATCTGTCGTTTCAGACAGACAAGTGAGTATATGTTTTTATAAGTGCACACCATTTATCATGAACGTGCAGATTGCTATCCTGTCTTTTTTTGGCATCGTTCGTGCTCTGTTTTATTAGACCATTTGTAATGTCCATTATCGTTTTCTCACACAGTGAGCCATGCATTTGGCTTTTTTCTTTATTACTAATGTATTATATCATTACGATCAATCAATACTGCATAAAGATTTGGTAGCTGATTACAATGCAACTGATATTTGGATAAAAACTATGTTTAATATAATTTTCCAGGTGTATTTACATCACTTTCGGTTAGATATTGATGAACTTACCGCTTTAGCAGTGATAAACATATTCCACGGCATCAGTACACCGACACCGTGTAACAGAAGCACCAGTAACACGAGGTTATACTTGTCTTTGGGCGGGTTCAGCTGCAGATGTGCGTCCTCCATGTTGATATTACGGAAGTTCAACTCGTCCTCCGTAGCGTTCGTCGCTTCCCAGGCCGGTGTCAGCCGTACGGGAACGTACGGTTGCTTTTCCGGGACTTCGCCTAAACACAAACCAACCATCCATCCATCCTGCATCAATCATTCCGTACCATTTCGCATGAAACTCGTCATTCGACACACACACATATACGGTGGAGAAAATGGAAATGGCTGTTGCGTTATCGACGAATGAATGGACGTACAAAACCCTTCTCGAAACGGTGAAACAGGATATAGAAATATACGTTCTATATTCCCTTAGTTTCAAACACACAACATTGCAGAAAGTGCCTAGATTTATATACTACTTGCATACATATAGCAAAGGTTTTTGTTATTCTCGTTGAAATTATTATAACTGTTCACATACGGATTTGTTTTATTATTTTACAGTGATTTCTAACGGTAATTATATTCAATTACTGCTTTCTAGAGAAATATAGTTGTTACATATTTTTCTTTAAATTAAAAATTTTTTTGAGAGAGAAGTATTGCTTGAAATTTTTCTATTGCGGATATGAATATCAATTGCAGAATTTAGAAGATGATATTTATAATGTTGAGACACCGTAGGAAATTTTTCCATTAAGGGATGAATAAATATAATCTACGTCGTGCATATGACCTACACATTAAATTTACAGCATGTTTACCAATTTGGTCCAACAGTTAAAAGGTTATAACAATCTGTAGTCTTTGTGTGTATTTTTATTTGACATTTTTATCACGCAGAATTCATTTGGACCTTGTAGTTTTTATATGTTTTTGAGAAACCCGGAAATAAGGACCACGTGATAATACAAAATATACTCTGCCAATACAAAACACGTTATCATGTTATCAAAATTAGAATTTTTCTGGCATCAACCGACGAATGATTTCCGTATTGCGAGGGAGAGAGAAAACTGCTAAAAATCACATACACGTCTAGACATTGCTAAATAGTATTTGATAGACTAGCGTTTAAAATAAATTTCTTTAAATACGTGTCTGTAGTTTTGGCAGTCAAAATGTCGTAAAAAGTCAGCGATTCTAAACGCGACACAGAATATGGCGCCGAGAATTTCACTAAACGTCAATTCGCAAAAGTTGCAGCAGAAATTTGCTGAAACACAACTTTGTTATAACAAGTTTATACGGCGTTGCGTTTATATAGTGAGGTAGTGAAACTATTAATTTCGTCATGCGTACGTGACGATTCTTCTTTTTCTATAAAGAAACAAAGAAACAAGTGCCAATAGAGGTTAATATGATTAAAACTGTTTACTGCACCATCTACCAACGTCCACACAAAGTTCACGCGAGTAAACATGCCACTTAACAAACAACGTATTGTTCCGTGTGATCATTCACGTTCTTAATTTTCAGTCTTGGTCAACACTGAAGATGTCAATATTTGATTTCTTCTTTAATAAACCAGATGATAAAGACGTCATAGACTGTACAATAAATTAAATACGAAAAGGTTAATGTTAGTGACGGTGTACATGTAATTAAACATGAACAATAACGATTTTAGGTGTACATCAAAATACTGAATTACCTTGACAAATAACACAAGATCATATAATATACAGCAACATTAAAAGGAACAATAAAACACTAAAACCTTTTATAATAAGTACCAATCTTTTTTTCCATTTCAAGTGCAACAAAAATTATATTTTTCTTTTGTGAAATTCAAATGATTTTGTTCTCCAATTAGCTAAGTAAAATTAAACTTTTTACTACTTGAAATGGACAGTATTTACTTGTGTCTAATTATGTAATTGAATAAATGAACGTACCGCAAACTGTCACATCAGGGCAATTAATATTTCGATATCGGTATTTCATATTTTATCGTGCGATTTAATTTTCCGTAGTACATATTTAGCTGACTATGCAGGACATGGCTTACTTTTTTAATTTGGTTTTATAAAATAATTGATACTTGTATTTCGATTACTGATCGTAATTAAAACACATCATCAAGCATGATTCAGTAATATTCAGAATGCTAAATGTGGAAAAGATAGGAGACGAAAATAAATAGATTGGCATAATGGAAGATGTTTCAAGAGAAATGCAGAAAATGAAATGTGCTTAGAGTACAAGAGCTGTGCATGTAGTGGCATAAAAGAAGAAATGGGTGAGAATCGTACACAATAGCACAAATGTGAAATATATTATTTGTTGAATAACGTTGTTGTGTTACTGTACGTTTCAATGTATAAAATGAATAATAGTTTCTTGATATTTTCAGTACTTATCTAATAACAAATAACAATTCAAGCAATGATATTTGTAAATCGATAATCGTCATGCATTTTGATTATAGGAAAAGAGAATAATGTTGTATACAAAATAAAATCTATAGCATATATAATTCTGTGACATTTTAAATGACCTTCTCCATACGGTTTAATCGATGTTTAATGTATTTACCTTAAACGTAGAATAAAACCAAACGAAGGGGGTGGGGTGCGCGGGAGGAGTGCATCGTTGCCCGCGATGCATTTTTAAAAATAATTGTCAAGTTGTGCATCATTAGGCGGAAATTTAATTCTGGTTCATTTTAAACGCTTAAAGCGACTTGTGAACAATCAATATATTAACTAAATATGTGTACATATGTATCGTGCTTTGTAGTAACAAATCAGATTGGAACGTTGTGTTATAAAGAAATATTATAACTGCACGCAATTACCTACATACCAGCCAAGTAAATCGATAAAAATATATACTTCCCACACATAAACTGTAATGAAATATTAACGCGAGATTACAAAATATATTTTCTCAAAAATGAAACTAGATTTTAGGTATGATAAAATGATTTATAAATAAAAGTAACGAAAAAATGTAAAAAAATACTAAAATTTATTTTTTTTTAAATCTATATGAAGCCGGACCTGTTTCTATGTAAAGTATATCTATAAACCATGTAGCTAGATAATAATTATCAGTGCATTCATTACTAGAATCAAGGTTAAATTACATTACGGTTTGTATTACACGTTTAGAGATACGGGCATAATAACATAATATATACACCGCGAGACAGAGAGACAGATAGCTGTATTAATAATAAAACAAATGTAACGTACTCTCTCTTCCCCTCTACCCCCGCGCCGTGCTTGAAATATAGACGATAACACATCATTCAATCCATTGTTTTAAACACGTCAACATATCATGTTTTAAAACAAATGAATACACAGACATATATACATGCATACATACAGTAGAATAATATAAACAATGTATGTGAATATAACATACCTCTTCTAGCAGCCGGTGTAATAGTAACGCCATTCTTTTCTGACAATAAAGACGTCTGTTCCTTCCTTGAACCACTCATCTTGATTTGGTTTTTATCACTTGTGAATCACGTAAATAATTTAAATATAAAAGTTAAAAATTATTCAGTCATTTTATCCGCAACGAATCGTGTGGAAACTGTAACAAGGAGATGAGAATTTAGAATTTGAATTGAAGAATAAGAACTTGTACTGGTCAGTAATAATTATTTTATATAGCAAGGGGTTGGTACACTGTAAAAAAGCAGCTGAACTAGTTTCATCATACGTTCCCCAACGAATGCAAGTACAGTTACACACTAAAATATTTACGAAAAAACTTTGCCGCCAAGTTTATGTGAGAACTTATACATTTTTTTCTTAAATTTTCCACTAAACAAGAACAAAAAGATATGCATTACAAACAAACAAATACGAAATCAAAATAACTTTTATATACAGTAGTTTAGAAAATACTTTTATAAACAATTAAATATACCAGAGAAACAAGAATATAATGCAATTTAAAATTTCATTAATAAATTTCAAACTTGTTTTAAATTTTCTAGGACATACAAATATACTGGCAGATAAACCAATTTTACAAAAAAAAAAAAATTATGAACTTGCTATCAGCACGTAAATTTGATAACCCCACACTTTATCTTGAATAACGCACAAAACTTTATGTAACTTTGCCAATCGAAAGCAAAAACAAGAATATAACGAAGCAAAAATTAACATTCTCTGATCACGGAACGGTAATTTTATTTAATTAAGTCGATAATTAGCGTTACTCCTGAAAATTCCAAGGCTAACATTCTTGTTTTACAAAAGGGGTATAAATACGGACGGAAATAGTACAGACAAAAAACAAAGAAAATTTAGCGTGCAATACTTCCTTAAGATGTTTTTAGTATCTTTAAAAATAACATTACTTAAATAGATTCGTACGCATGGACTTAAGAAAGTTAATTGCAAATTACTCGCGCGCTAAAATGCTATAGTATCAAATATAGTAACTAAATATACTACCTATTTACTGACAGTCCTGCAGGAATATATTTAATTTCAGTGAAATATATGAGGGCACATTTCGTGTCAACCGTATAGTTAATAACACCGATCATTTGAATGAGCCAATTGGAAAACAACTCGACACAATGCACTGCATTCAACGCATTGTTGAGTTCAGTGCACTGTTTAAAAGTGTAATTAAATTAACACCTTGTCGTTTCAATCACAGAAAGATTTATTTCATCATTTAACAGAGAATGCAAACAGGCAGTGATCCCGGATAATCATCATACAGATTTTTTACTAACAATAATACCGTGAAGATAACCTAAATCCACTAATTACAGTAAAACATTACAGAATATTGTAAATATACCCGTTATAATATGTTTCCCGCCCATTTGCATTACATGTGCACTGTGAATGTGATCGCACCGGTTTAGTATAATAATTCACATGCGCACAGTCTAACACCTGACAGTGAAACCACCACCCCTAACAGTGCACAATTCACAACCCTTTACAAGAATAACGATTCTGTATGTATCGACCTGAATCAATAATGTCACTGTCTTACCTTAACAATGATTGTGTAACTGATGAAATTATAGTGAATCACTTGAGATTTGAACTGATTTCCATTGAACTAGGACTAGCACGTGGTAGTGCAGTAATACGTATATTGCACACTGGCTTGCCACACACTGACAGCGCTGCTACCATTTTGAAAGCGATTTCTTCTCTCTTCCACTCTGCGCACAATCTGACGGGCTTAACATGAACTACGCACACACGTACCGCACCGCGTTTACGTATGTGCGAAAATGTTTTTCTAAAAACAATACACTTTGCGATTGATATCTTGTGAATCGCAATGTGAATTTGTGTTTTTGTTGAATTAAAATTTTCATTGTTTATGTTTTACATTCGAATAAATCTATTATTGTTTCATTTTCCTGTATTTCAACTGACGGGATATAATAAAATAACTTTCGTTTTTGTATATTTTCCATATTATAATTTACTGTAAATAATTTTAGTTAATAATTGTAATGTGTTTTGAATTTGGGTTCAAAGAATAAAACACAGGATATGGAATTTACTAGGATTTATTTAAAAATTAATAACCGAAGTTTAACAATAAAATTTTTTAAGCCCATGTTTCTGTTTGGTAACGTCCATTTCGTTCTAACATAACTATACATTTTTCAGATTCTTCAGCACTGAAGCCAGTATTTTTGGCAAAAATTGTCACAAACGCTTCTCTTACTGACTGAGGCATATTCTTAGAATTGCCAGCCACAAAAATGTATCCTTTATTATCCCTTAACAATTCCCACATTTTATCCCCGTATTCCTCAATTTTATGTTGCACATAACTAGAAAAAATAGGATAAAAAACGTTGGAAAATTTTCTTGAAAACAAACTTACATTTTATCTTCCTGATCTCTGGAAAATGCGCAAATTAATGACAGTTTATTTTCCTTTTCCAACCGTAGAAAATCTTCTTTGCAATGAAAATCATGATCTTTCTGTCTACATCCAAAAAATAAAACCAATTTTCTCGAATCGGCCCTATTTAATTTCTCTGATTCACATATAAAACTTCTAAAAGGTGCTACACCCGTACCCGGGCCTACCATAATAATTGGAACACCCTATATATGTAATAAAACATCTTAAAATATTACTAAATGTTATTGAAAATCATTCAAACATTACCTCTTCTTTAGGGAATCTAAAACTTCCCTTCTTTAACCAAACAGGAATTTTATCACCAATTTTCAAATTGGCTAACCAATTAGAACACAGTCCTAACCGTTCTTTAACCAGTTTAGTTTTGTATCGTACAACCGCAACTAGCAAATGTATTTCATTTTCATGAGCTTTACAGCTGCTGGCGATTGAAAAAGCTCGACTTTTGATTGGAGGGAATATTTCAAATAACATATCTATTGTTATATTTTCCACTGCATGTGGAAAGTCTCTTAATACTTCTGTAATATTCCTCTTTGGTCTGTTACAATAGTTGTACAAATCTGTTTGTCCTTCTGCAGTTGTGAATTCAATGCATTTTTCTCTTTCTAAGTCACTGCTGGTCAATTGTGCTAGAACGCTGAATACATAACGTCGAGGTATTGAAGTCAAATCAAAATATTCTTCACAGAGAGTTTGAAAAGTCACTTCATTTTGTAAGTACTGAGGCACGGGCATATCTGGATCTACTTCGGATATTTTTACAACCGTATTTGGGCTTATATTTACGCCATTTATCTTAAAAACACCAAACAATTCGTCGATAATTTCCTTTGAGTTGCGGGGCCGAACATTTAAAACATCGCCCGGTGCGTAATTTTGACCTTGAGTGGCAAATTTTATCAAACGAACATCCTAAAATATGAATTTGTTTGAAAAGTTTTTTTTGGATTTATTAATTGTCAATTTAAAAACCTGAAAATGTGTTGCAGAGGTGGTTTTCGTATTTTCCTTAACATCAACCCAAAATTGATTTGCTGGATATTTTATAGAATCGGTAAAATATATAAATGTATCGTTATTATTTGGTATTGGTTCTTTGTCAATAACATTAATTTTCCATCTACATAATTTAAGTAATATTATAATAAACGTATTTTCAGTTTGTTATGTATATTTACTAACCTAGGAATAATTTCAGTATTATTGTCGAGTGGTTGTACATTATTCGGTAATGGATAGAGTTCCATAAGTTTTGTCCACAAGGTTTCTATCCATCCATCAACAACAGCATCATAGCCTAAATCATGTTGATCATCTCCTAATGCCAGGGGCAAAATAATATCAGCCCCCAATTGCATTATCCGTTTATTAAGTCTTTTAGCTACGAAGTTAAATTTAACATAACTAGAATCACCTAATCCCAAAACAGCGCACCTAACAAATATACAAGTTCGATCAAATGAATAAGAATTAAAACTGAATAAGCACTTACTTTAAATTTCCTAGTGAATTTGCTTGTAGACTTTTTCGTAATAAAAATTTCCAAAACAACTTCATATTGTCTGGTTCTTCGCCTTGTCCAGTTGTAGAACAAACAAAAACAACACACTTTTCATTAACTAATTCCGCAATATTGTAATCATCCATTGCCTTAACCGAACCGGTAAAATAAAATCGTTTTGATTCGCGCCAAATTCTTTCAGAAATGTCCTGGGCATTACCCGTTTGACTACCGTATAATATAGTAAATTTTCTTTCACTGTTAATAAACATCGTTAATATTTATGTTAACTTTAATTAACAATGAAATAAAAGAACTTAGGTTAAAATATTAATGAACACAATAGTATAGCACCAAAATCACTGTAATTCTGACTGTACAGAATTGTATGTATAACGTACACAATAATGCATAGAAGTAAAACAAATTTGTACAATAAATGAACGTTGAAACATAATTTTGAAGATTCTGAAATTGACAGCTAATCCATTTCACATGACAGTTCAGATGGCACCAACGTCGCAGCTGATAATAAAATAGCATACCTCTAGTTACAGTCACGCAAAGCTGATATGCTCACTGTACCTCTAGTTATAAACGTTCCAATAAAATGCTCTTAGGAACTGTGCCTTGGATTGGGAAACTGATGTAAAAATATTAATCTGCGACTCCAACAAAAATTCAGAACTACAATTTTAACCCGCTACAAAAAAAATAAAAAGCGTAATTTTTTTCATTCAGAATAAGTACTTTTGGTTTTAAGATTGATCTTAATAAAGTAAAAAATTGAATGTTAAGTTTTTTTATAATTGAACCGAAAAGATTCAAACATGCTATATAAAGTAAATCCTATATTCTCTCTTCAGTTCAGTCAAAATTGTTCAACTATTGACGATAATGGCAACAACTGCACCTCGGATCTCGAAACTAATGTCATAATGTCAAATTCTTAATTTACGCTTAAAAAATTCCCGGAGACGCAATTTATTTCTGTAAAATATTATTTATTATATTGTCTCACGCATATTTTCTACGCAGTAACGGAAAAATTGACAAAACTTTCGATTGGATTTGGTTCGTGACTGCGATGATTAAAAAAGGCGGCGTATATAATTATTTGTGCAGGTGGATGCAGACAGAAGTAATTCGTGTTAAAGTGGTACAATTTGTACCATATATCGATTTACATGTTCTAAAAACATTGGCCTTCGGCACTGACGCATTGTTTGCTGCATTTTGTGTAGAAATTCCGTGAGTCACAACTATAAAACCATGAGAGCAGGTCCCGAACCTAGTACAAATACAAACACACAAATACCAACGACAATAATACCAATCATATCTGTGATATACACTGTCTGGCCATACAAATTACCTACGTGCACCACCAAATCAAGATATTGGAAAGTTATTTTTGTGACAGGGTAAGTCTGTATCATCTGTTCTTCATGACGAGAGCGATGATAAACATTGCCAAGTGGCTGGCGATTGAGACCCAGGACAACCTGGAGCTGTTCGTAGAATGCAGACAGTTACAACTAGAAGCCGAATGTCTAGTGGAGAATCTAGCTGTGTTCCTACATGACTTGAAACGTAGAAATATTAAGAAAATCTACACGAGTTCAATGGATGCACCATTTAGTATTGAGGTATGATTACATTCTTGTACGTACTTTTTTCTATAGAAATAAACACTGTTATGTATGTTTACCAAATTTTCTTTTTATCACTTCTGTGTTAATATTAATATTGTCTCTGTGTAGTTATTAATAATTTAATATTTCCAGGACTTGGAACTAATGTTATTAAAAATGCGGACACTAGTAGATTCATATAACAAAGTGTACCTTAAACTGAAAATAAACCATCCGAAAATAACATACTTTAGAATGGAAAAGACCAAAGAAATATTATGGAAAATCAAATTAAAACTATCGTATATGCTCCAACATTTAGTAAGTAAAATAGCTCATCTGTTTGTGTATTATGGAGAACGCATATTAGAAATTACTCTAGCGTAAGTATGGGAAAATAGTGTGTTTGCTAGATGATTACTACATACATGTAAATTATATTTCAGTCTGTCCAGTTTGTATAACCAGTGTATAAAACTGGATGAGAAATATATTAAACATATTAGCGTTTGCAGTAATACGTGTCCATATCTTTTATATCCTTTGCGAAAAGTATCGGTAACGAAAATTCTGCAAATAATGGCACAACAGAGAGCGGAGATATGTTGTCATCAGTTAATAGATTGTTTACTAAATACTTATAAGTCAAATGAAAATCATGATGACGAAACTAGTTCTAATTCCAGTATAGAAATATACAGGTACTGATTTATATTACCGTTCTTTTTATTCTACAATATTATTATTATTTTCATTATTAGAGCTTTAACAAAACACATGACCCCGCCGAAAGATGAACAGCCACCAATTATTATACAAACATTACAACAAACAATTGCCGAAAATAATATTTGTTCGCCCGATTCGAATAAAAGCACAGGAACCAATGAGACAAGTGAACATTTCGGCAGCATGGAAGACATGATCACCAATGAAGAAAGTAATATACTTCTGCTGTTGACAATTACAATGCGCATTGTACCACAACTTTTGGGAAACGAAGGAATAAAGAAGAGTAAAAGTGGTAAATATTAGTGTATTTCTTCATGAAACTCTAATTTCCATTGTACGAATGCTCTGTAGGTGAAACAAAGCTTAGTACGAAAGCAAAAGAAAGAGTACTAGAGTATTATGAGAAAATATTGTGGGCCGAAGTTGGGAATTTCTTGGAGCATATTATTTTATGGTGGGGTGCTTCACCTTTATCGGTAAGGCCGCCACATTCTAGTCAACATTTAAGAGAATGGATTATGCAATTTATACCAACAGGTAGCGCAATGGTATTTAATAAAAAGATGATACAAAACAGGAAAATGTATGTTTTAGTTGAAATACCCGGCTTCATACTGTCTGCGTTACAAAGTTTAGCAGATGCACTGGGTGTTCACGTCACATCCACATCGTGGGATCAGAATTTTCGTCTAGCTTTGGTTTCTTCAAAGAAAGCAAACAACCCGAATACTGGGAAATTATTCGTTGCAATGTTACGCGATCTGGTATCACTGAGTAACCAATGTGAAATGACCAGTGAATGGATTACTGGAGCACCGATAGAAGATTTACCACTGGTTGAACAGATACCAATATTACACAGACTGGGTAAATTGTTTAACCTAAACTTATATGTTCAAATGATAATAAAATATGTGTATTGTAGATCATTCTGTACACACCACAAGACTTTGGGCACAAACAGAAACTAAACGACTCGCCAATAGCTGGAATGTGTTAAGTTTTTTTGCAATTACACAATGTGAGATCAACAACTGCTTATTACAACTTAATGAATTGAGACTGACAGATCACAGTGCTGAAATTGAAAAGGGCGGTCTAGCAGAACATACGAATGTTTGTGCGAATATGCGCGCGAAACTGGTATCGGAAGTACAAGAAAATATTAAGAAATTAAAAGTAAGTTTAACTGTATATATTTACGAATGAGAATATGTTATTTATATTAGAATATTTGTGTTCAATATCTATTCTTTTGATTGTTATTTAAAGGTAAATAAACAGTATGTATGTATATGATTTTTAGCAATTACCGGATGAATGTGTCAACTGTTTAGCAACTGTCTGTCGGACAGTAAGTTTAGCCAATCTACAAATGGTATTTCCAGAAGCTAAATATTGGAAACAAGTAGGCTATGATATCCCGGATGTTGCCACTCCGTATGTGGATACATATCTAGGTACATACAATATTAACCTATAAAAATGTATTTCTACTGATGCAAATGTTTGTTTACTAGATAGAGTATTATTACCAGTGCTAGCTGGCACGGATAATGAACAAATAAGTAATATGGTATTAAGAATTATGTGCGAATCATGGCTGGACCATATCTATATGAATAAAATACGATTTTCACACTATGGTGCATATCAGTTGTTAAGGGATTTCGCATCAGTTGGTGATTGGCTGATAAACTGTCCTGTGGTGAAGCCTGAGACGAGGAAGAAGATGTTGAAAAATGAAGTATTACGCAGATGCGAAGGAGTAGGCAGATTGTTGTTAAGATCTCCGGGAGAACCGATAAAAATGAATGATAAAACTAAAAAGATTGGTAAACTTACGATATTTTATATATACTTATCAATTTATGTTAGTTATCTATATCATCATTCATTGATAAGTAAATATTTCATTATTTCTTTAGAAATTAATGAACAAGAATCACCAAAATCTGATGGTGGACAACTTATGCCTGCAGAAATGTACGTACCAAATCAAGAACAATGGTTAGAATTACGTGCATCCAAGAAGAAAACTGCTTTCGTCTCATCCTGTTGCTGCTAATACGGGTTATTTTATTTACATATTTAAATAAATATGAAAAAGCGAGATTGTAATAATATTTTCAAGAATAAATCAACAAATATACATGCATTTTAATTTACCTCCAAAGAAAACAATAGAGTATAAAGGATATAAGAGTGCTTTGATATCATAAAATAAAACAATATTACCATGTTATATGTAATTCAAGTGACAGGTAGCAAAAATGTCCAATATTTTTAATAGAATCAGAGCTTTCTGCACTTGCACCAAATACGATGATGACGAAAGCGAATTGTCAGCAATTGGAACTGTAGATTCAGGTGTGTAAAGTTAATTCACAATTTCCAAGTGATTTGTGACATGTCTGACATATTTTCAGTTCGTTTAGTGTATATGAGACAAATAGAAGAAGCACATTCAAGCGCAGTAGACGAATTGGTTGAAGTTGAAGAGGATCCTCAAGAAAATCGGTAAATAATTTAAAGTTAAACGATAATTTTATACGTTCAAATTACTGACACAATGTTACATGTAGAATGATGTTTTTATAGTTAACTAATATGCAATTAAAATATGTTTAGAATGTCAAATGAACAAGATGTACGAATAATCAAACATAGAATGCAGAAAGAGTACGCGTTAGATGCGTTAAAGCGCGCACTGGAAGAGTACGAATTAAAAAATGAGAAAATTATGAGCAAAACCAAAGTGCCACGATCCATTTCATCGATGAAGTCTAACAAAACATCGTACATGAGTCAGAATTATTCAAAAGATGTTTTCGAGGAAGTACATGAAACTATGGATGACATAATACAAAATTCGATAGAACAAAAAGAAGAAGAATTGAAACATATTACGGAATATACAAGACCGTATGTATTTCAACAGTCAGAAGATATTTCAGCGGATAATAGTCGGAAAACGGTTGAAATGAATATGACTAACAGTAGTATATCGGGAAGTGTAAATTCATTAACGAGTAATAATGTCTCTGAGATAAGTAAAGATTCCTAAAACATATACATAGATGATTATGATTGTTAATATTTAAGTAGAATGGAATGAAAACATGGTATGGTAAAGGTATATTTGTGGTGTAATTGTTTTAATTACAAGTTGTAGTTTTGTAAAATACGAATAATATAATAAATCTTTGGCATATATTTACAATAAACGTCATGTCAAGGCAGATACAATTTAATACTACTATATATGTATGAAGTACATGTCTAAGTATAAAAAAACAAAATGATTGTCTCCCAAAATGTCGGCGAATAAAAAACAATTTGTCAATACGTTGAGTAGAGAGATAGGATAACGAAATGCTTGAACACAACTATGTTATATTAATAGTAAGAATTAAATAAAAACTTAAGACTAGTAAATGACATATAAATATCTCACAACAGGGAACGTATATTTCTCGTAAAACATTTCCTCCATTCTCCATTCGCGCGCGTCTGACGAATAATAGTCATATTATAATATGTATAATAACACGATCATATTTCAGTCATCGAAACATCGAATTCATAATTCATTAGAAGAGTTTTATAGTAGCCGAGCACGTATGTATCATTGTAACCTCACACTTGTGTACCATCTCGAACATACAACAGTCACTCACATTCAAATAACAAATCAACCAGCAATCTGATCACTTCCAAATATATATCACAAGCAACATTTATAAAATGTACTAATACATCTTAACTGGAATCCGTTATATTCAAACATAACCAAGTTAATTTGTCATTCGAGAATCAATCTAAATTACTGTAGTTTCACGGTAATGTTATAAGTATTAGAAATGTAAGCGTATATAATTAAATGCAATGATCTATTTAATTTTAACTTGCTGCCAGGATTAATGTAGGTAAATAGATTATACATATAATGTATTTAACGGGTGACTATTTCATGTTCGAGTGTACACGAGTGTTCTTTGTTTTGATTATATACAAATATCGTCGAAATATAACAACAGCTATTTCTTTTTGGCGATAGTTTTTGAAGCGACTGGCTGCGGCTTGTTGTTCTCGAACTTTTGCTGCAATGTTGCCACATGTGATGTCTGTTTAGCTGCTAACCGTGGACCGGCCGGTAATGTTTTACTAGTAACGTTACTGACATCTGAATTGGCTTTATTGATTTTAGCACTGATCGGCGGTTTCACGTCACTACTCGATTTATTAAGTAACGGTTTTTTATCCGTTGGACTTTTCAACGGTTTCAAGGTTTTCGGGGCAGCTTTCGGTGTGATGTTGAGTGGTTTCGCTGGTACACCGTTTGGTTTACCGTTCAGTTTGGCGCTGCTGTTCAGCACATCCGGTGACTTGGTGTTGGATGTGCTAGTATTGGAACAGCTTATCACCAAGTCGGGACTATTAGAGTTTGTGGATTTTTGTGATGTAGTTTTTGGCAGATTCTTAGGGCTAGCAGGGACGGTTCTGGTTGGTGATGGTTTTCTAGTGCGTAAATTAGGTGGTGTAGTTTGTCTACTGATGTTTGGTGGCGTTGTTTGCCGTGTAATATTTGGCGGTGTTTTCTGTCTGTTTATGTTGGGTGGTGTTGTTTGTCTGCTCAGTGGTTTTGTGGTTTTAGTTGTACCAGTATTGTTGGGAGTGATGGATGTTGGTGAAGTTAGTTTAGCATCACTGGTTGTTGACTTGTTGTTGGTGGTGGTGTTTGTTGTGTTATTTGTTGTGCTGCTAGTTTTGAGGTTAGATGCTGCGGCGGCTAGTGGACCTGCGTTACGTTGTAACGATGCAGCGAATGGTTTGTAAGTGTTAGTTTCTGGTTTCGGTTGTTCACTTTTGAATGTGCTAAGAACATTCTTGGGTGGCGCGTTAGTGGTTTTAGTATCGGTACTGATGACACTGTTCTTGCTAGCCGCTGTTGCTGGTGCAGTTGTTGGTTTCACTATTGGAGCATTCACAGCTGACGGATGTATATAACCACTGGCAGTGGAACTGGCACTTGATTTTAAATTACCCATATTACTATACACACTTTCTGGACTTTTATATATTGCCGATGTATTCACATACGTGTCACTCGCCACATCTGATGTGTCCAATGATTTCTCTTTATCATTGGACTTGTTCTTCTGTTTCTTGTCGAGACCTTCTTTCTTCTTACGCGCTAGTGTCGAAGTAGAATAAATAGAATCAAAGTTTCTGTTTTGTATTTCATTCACAATTTCCCCTAATAACCCGACACTTTCACTGCTGCCTGAATTACTTTTTACATTCTCTAATGGTTTAGCATTGGGATTAGGAGTCTCTTCTATCACTGCATAGATGTTGTCTCCACTGTTCGGTGATATTTCTTCACTGATCTTCGCCAATGGCGCTTCGTTCATACAATCGTCGTACTGATACTCTGACTTCTGATCTGATGGTACAACGGACTTAACTGTCGGCTGCTGATATCCCGGCAGTCCGGGGATCTTCAAGATTCTACGGTCCGCAGCCTCTACTACTTCCGGTACAGGCGGACGTGGTGGCGGAGGACTAGTAGGCCTGTTTGCGGCAGGAATACTTGTAGGACGTTTAAAGTTCGGTTGTCGCATCGAACCGAAATTTGGAATTGCAGGCCGTGGCGTTACGGTTGAGTCTCGTAGACTCTGTGCGCGCATCACTACCGCTCTGTTTTTCTCATCTTCCACCACCGATAAAGTAGTGACGCCTATTTCAATTTCATTCTGCGGAATAGGACTGGATATCTCGATGGTGCGTAGTGCATTTTTGTTAAGTATTTTATTCGCTTTCACATTGTTTCTCGGTAGCGAGTTGGTGTTGGAGACTGACTTGGGTTTGTCATCCTTGGATTTAAGAAAAGAGGCGATTCTATTCAGTGTACTAGTGGATTCTTTAGGTTTTTTAACAAGCGGCGCTGGTAGATCATCGGTGGTTATGATGACTGGCGAGTTAATGATAGCATTGGGACTGGACAGAGGTCGTACTCTGATTGTGTCAGTGTTGTTGCTGGTGTTGGCGCCAGGTGTGCCTGGTGCTGGCCGGAGTACACCTGGTGCTTTGGGAGCACTGCGCAGCGGTGACATCAGCTCTTTGGCCGTGCATGTTGATGTCTCCAGTATGGGACTCGATATCAAAGGTCTAGGATTCGAGCCAGGATTCGGAGGAGGCAAAGCAGGTGCCACTGATGTACTGTTAGCATTCAAGAGAGCATTAGCGACAGAAGGCTGATGCTTATCACAGTTAGTACGCACCACTGGATTATGCACTGATGACACTTTCTCATTTGACCATTGTGTCGCACTAGGACGGGTGACGGGCGGAGGAGGGTGACTATTACTACCACTACTACTACTATTCTTAGCAATTATCGACGGAATACTAGGGACAGCGGGTACGGGCGGTGCACTACGTTGTGGTTTCGGATCAGGTTCATTTTTAGGCAAGGGCGCAAGCTTAAAGCCTCTGAATTGTCCGAAAAATTCATTTTGGAATCCGGCACTGGCTGCATGATGGTCTTGTAGTAGTGATGAATTATCATCGTTACGGACAGCGGGTTCAGCGGGGAATGTAACGCCGCCACGTGGTTTTCCCGGGGACTTGGACCTGTTGGAGAGAGCTCAAAGCTTCAAAATGTATAGCCAGCATAATATATATATACGTATATATGTATAATAAGCATTAGTCAATTAGTGAAAGACGAAAGCATGCACAGTATATTATCAAATATGAAGTAAGATCAAGCACAGTATAATACAAGCACAAATATATAACAAACCATACACCATATAATTAAAAGTATAAAATTATTTTATTTTTAAAATAAAAAATATTATCACATTTATAAATCATTTG
>JAGJTL010000032.1:1603676-1618416 GCA_022063505.1 Calosoma granatense
TAATTAAATGATATTAAATATTATTTATTTTTCATTGTTATTATTATTACTTGATAATTCTTTGGCTCTGTTTTGCAAGAGTTTGTACGTGTCTTTTTTTACTTAAACTTAAAACTAAATAGAACATTTACATTAGTAAATGTATAATTAGGAAAACTGTTACCATATTGTATAACTGTAGAAATGAAAAGAAAAATATCAACAGAAAACTGTATTAATGATTGGTTATTAACATTTGCCACCACTGTGATTACCAGTTTGAAATTGTTTCGTTAAATTCTTTACCGAAACAAACTTCAATCCATCCACCTCTTCCTCACCAGCAGCTAGTGTGTGCGTGACATTATCAGATTTCGGTTTCAATTTAAAGTTAGTGTTAATCTTAAGGTTCTTGATAGTTTTCAATGACATGCGGCGCTTCTGTGTTTCGGGTAGCACTAAATTATCATTACTACAGCTGGCACAATTATTGAGAATTTGTATGTTAGTTGTTGATATCAGCCCAGTGGGTTTGATGTCTATGTTACGAAGTCTACTTGCAGGTTTGGTAGTGTCTACTTTTTGAGAAACAGTAGGGACAGTCCGTTTATTTCTAGTACAACGACAACATGCACAGTGAACATGCTTCAAACAATTTGATAGTACATACGCTGCGCTTGTCTTCTGCCATTTGAAGTTCACATTGTACCTGGTGTAGTACAGCAGGAATGCTACAATGGCGGCCACTGGAATTATGCCTAGGAACACGATGTACATCGCCATTACGAATTCTTTGCGAGCTGCAACACACAACAAACTCATATAAATCTTATAATCATATATTGTATATATCAAATGGGATCACTGATTTTAGCACTGAAGGGATACAAAATAAATAATACAAAATATATACCTCTGTTTAGAGATTTATTTATTGTATAAAAATTAATATTATCCATCAGTATAAAAATTATTCATATAGTTAGCACACATTTTTCTAATATATGTTGTATAAAAATCAGTCTTTATGATCTAATTTTCTAATAAAAATTTACTAATAGTTTTTGAAATATAAAATAGCAGACCATATCTTGATACATAATTGACAAAATCATGTATATTGATTATATACTAAAAATAAGCAGCCAACTGAAAATACTGTTGTGTAATATTGCGCTAATAAGATTCAAAGTGAATTCGGATAATAATATCACTGCATCTTATAATACTAAAATAATTTCAGGTTGCGATTGAATCAAGCTGTTCGCAATGTTAATTTCTGCATTGGATACAAAATCTAACAATTGGTCACTGATAAGATTATTCATTAAATTACCGTTAGGATCTGTGGCAGGTCCACTGTCCTCCGAACCTCCAGGTCCTGGATAGTTACAAAATGGCGGCGCGAAACCTTCTCGACAATGACAGTGTCCGAGGCTGTTACATACACCGTTACCGTTACAGTCTTGTGGACACTTGTTTATGTTTGCCCGCAAACTAGCGACCGCCATACACTTTTGGTTGACGCACATCTGTAAGTTATATTTAGAATTTTATAACCACAAACTGTCAAGTACCGAAATTACATTATTTTCCAATCTTGCTGTGATTATTATTACAATTACTTTAAACAAATCTACCGTACCATATCTTCACCACACATTGCTCCATCCGGCGCTAAACCAGGATCAACTTGATTTATACCAAGATCAACTATAGCCGTTCTACACGGTATAATGGAACCTTTCAAGTTAATGAAACTTTGCGATAAAATTGCCACGGATTCCATGCCAAATTCTAATCGTTCATTTAAATGTCGACAATGTAACATACCACATAACACATTTCTGTAATGTAAAACAAACTGAATGTAATTTAAACAAAAACAACTGTTTAACTATAATAAATGATGCAATATAAACTGTTATTACATCAATTATTAATTATAGTAATGTACTTACTCATCTTCACATTTGATAAACGTCTGATTCACTCGATGATAACCGCAATTTCCGTGTCTGGAGCCTTTAGTATTCATCTTGTAACACTGATCATCACTTGATTTGCCCGTGTTACCCCATAATAGTTTACACTGATCAGAACGAGTTCTGCACGATCCTTGGTAACAGAAAGCCTAGAAATATGCATTACTAAGTACTCTAGATACAACACAAGAGTAAAGTAAAATTCGTTACTTTTCCATCATCACAGATTTCCGTATCCATTTTGTATATATCTGCAGGACAGTATTCAGACTGACCTGTACAGAATTCAGGCAAATCACATTCATAATCTGCAGCACGACACAGTGATCCAGCTGATTTTGGACGACATGTCTGGAAAAATAATATAATTTCGCTACAGGCCAATATACGGTACACTTGGCGTAATAAATTAAAAAATAGCAAATAATAAAACAGGTTATAAATCATGTATTCTCGTTTCACGTAACAAGGGGGGCACTTGGCCGTAATAATACAGCATCACGCTATAACTCAGTTATGCATGGAGTAGCAGGAAATTACTGCTCGTATATTCAACCGTCAACTGTAAGTAATTTGATGTACTAGTATTCATATAGGTTAGAAACGCGCTTGTCATTCTATGTTAAAAAGTGTAAATTTTTCCAAAATAGTACTATTTTGTAAGGTTAAAAGTAAAGCAAATAGATTAATATATCAGTTACTAATTATATTAGAAATGTGTAACTTACTTTCAGATCACAACATTCTCCTGTCGCACAACTCGCGTTACTGTACAACATACATGTAGTCGCGTTACAGCACGTATTATCACAGGTATGCGGCATACCGCAGTCACACTGTTCACCCGCTTCAACAAACCCGTTACCGCACACGGGACTATCGAACAACGATTGGGGTTTGTTTCGTAAACAATAGTCCATGCCGTGTTCGAATGCCAGAGCCAAGTACTCCAGACTACAAGAGGACCAGTGCGTCGGCCATAACGAGGAACTACTCGGCGCCATAATGCATCGTTCCTCCGGACAATGACACTCATTCGTGTCGTGTTCCATGCCTGATAGAATGTTTGTATTACAGAAGATATATTTGTATTTTAAAGAATAACTTTCAAGGCTGATATTTGAGCATATTCATTGAAAGAACAAAACAATATGTAATATTTACCAAAGTTATGACCCATTTCATGAGCAACTGTTGTAGCCACAAGACTGACAACAGTGGAATGATCCATGGACACACCACCTGAATATTCAAAAGTACATATAGGCCCTTTTAAAGCTTTCCCAACCACGCCACGATTGAACACGAATTTCCTGCGAACAATCATCACATTCTAACAACCGTGTTTCCTTTGCACTGTATTAAGACTTACGTTAGAAGTTGTGCGTTGTCATTAGGATGTTCCTTGATTAATTTTTCTCTGCGGTAATGCAAGAAATTAGTCAGTGTTTTGTCACCGCTTGGGGACAAATCTATTTCATCATGTTCCGTCCACACTACTATACCGACTAAAGCTATAAATATATTTAATGACGAATACAGCTAGAAAAGAAAACATAATTAGATCCGAATAAGCTACAAGTATATATGTATACCACTGTAAATAAAACTAGACATATTGGTTAATAATATTACCGAAATTGAACGGGGTTAATAAATGGAAACCACAAAAATTGGTTAACTGGGTCAGATTTTATTTTGCGTTTTGGATTACTCACAATTGATTTCTTTTTATTTATGAAATATATAAATATGATTTATGAAATATTTTCTCGTTTGAATAATTTTTTGGTTTAGATTTATATAATTCATATTGATCAATGATGTGAAATGTATTTCTTTGTTGTTGAAATATTTGGAAATAACACGTGTTATTCAATTATATTTTATAAAAATCATTGAATATGAGAGATTTTGTATAAAAAATATGCTTATTTTTGTTACTTTATTAACATTTGAAACTGTAATATGGCACATGTTGCGTTTTGCTAATATATATTCTTTAATGATTAATATGAGAGATATACTTACTCCGTTTATAATATTTGCTATTTCTTTGCAATGTTGGTAAACCTTATATAAACTTTCACCCATATCCTTATATTCCCTGTTGTCTACTACTAATACTAACTCAACATATCTTGATCGTTTATTTGCATTATATGGTCCACGAATTTCTGGGCCACTTGCTCTTTTATACTGTAAAAAAATAACATTCAACTTACGTTGCATTTTACAATAAAAAACAGAACAAAAATTCATTCTGTACTTCTGTGAAATTGCAGCGGAAACCGTGGATGTGAAGTTACAAATAATAGAATACCCACAAAGGAATAGTACTCTTTTATCATTCAATGCAAAACACAAACAATAATAAAACAAAGAAACAAAACTGCGTTTGTTATATAATTTTACGTAAAACTTATTATGCTGATAAATTGTTAAAAAAATATGAAAGTACACAAAGCAAATAGTTTTTTTTTCTGACGTTATTCAAAGTTAATCATTTTTTGTTCACATGTGTTCGTACAAGACATGCACATGCACATATACTTGAAAAGTACAGTTGTAATCAAATGTACATAGGACTTATATAAATAGCACCAAGTGTACAATTATCGTGTAAGTTTTTCGCAGTTAAATGATGTGCATGTTACGGTATAGTGCAGAAAATTTCACGGCATTGATTTCATGTTACAATGGCAATTTTGTCATTTCTCCGTCACAGTTTTGAACATAAAACAACACATTTATAATGTACAAGACACGCAAATTTGTAGTGTTTTTATTCTTAAATGACAAACGAATATTCATTCTGACATTTAACAAAATTTTACATCAAAGAGAATTTAAATGAAGTTTTAGTTTTTATTTATTCAGTAACAAAAGTGCTTATATTGCTTTCAATTAAAATTGCATTGTTCATTTTGGAACTTCAAATAATAATGTTCGCAATTAGTTTTATTGAAAAGGAAATCATTCATGATTGAAATCGTATAAATGTAGTACATTTTAATTAAAACGAGAACGTTTCATCAATACATTTGTTTATATAAAATTTATTTCGTTCATAATGATTTCAAGTTAATGTCTCCATAGTAAATGAAAATGGTAAAATATAGTTGGAAAAACTGAATACTAGTTTAGAAAGAGATTTATTTAAATTGAAATAACTGACATACCCTTAATATCCTATTAAACTCATGTTGCATTTTCTCGTTATATCCTTCGTAACCGCACGTTTTGTTGGTTTCAACCAAGTCCGAATGTTTGTACATAAAGTGTAAATCATTGAAACCTTTGTCATGCGAGTCACTTGCTCGCTCAATGTAATGTAACTCCTTCCCATCGAATATGATTCCCGATAATCCTTTCCTGCAGGTGGACAAAGCCACCCATGATTCGGGAACACCCCTGAGCGTACCTTGGTACTGACACAGTTCCACTTCCTGCACACACACAGAGAGAGAGAATCATAAAAACCTTTCAATTATATTATCGGTTCAATAATTATTGTACAAAGAAACGTACTAGAGAAAAAATCAACTATTGATATCCGTTCTATTTACAACTAAAAACAAATTGCCGAGAGTAAAAAAAATTCGAATGAAAGTACAGAGAACAGGATGTGAGGACCTTGAGTTAATCAATTTGTAATAATGAATGATTTGAACTCGTGCATTTAAAGTGCAATGCAATGGCGAACAACACTGTATACAATTGTCAGTGGATAAAATGTTATTTGTGTGACGTTTATCTTTGTGTTGAAATGTGCAATCGTACAGTCAACTCGTGCTATTGTCATCATCATCCTTATTTACTGAAAACACTCGCACATTCGCTTGATTATTTGCATATGTTTGACCGATAACATTTGTCTCTTTCACTATAGTAAATATTAGCAGCTTATTATGGACAGTTTAGTTGTAGATTACAGTGAAGTAATAAATTATAATTCAGCAAGGAAAATGTTTCATGTCATGACTAGAATCTATAAAAGTTAGAAGTGATGTTACAGTAAGAAAGGTCAAGAAATAAATAGTAGTATGATGTAATATGAAAGTACATTGATGGAACGTTGATTACAGAATGTAATTTGGGTGAAACAGAAAGTCTTAACAAGAGGAGAAAGACGGTAATTAATGAACTGTACGTGTATTTTACGTGTCTATTTACTAAATTACATACGTGCATGAAATAGGGCAGTTAATACGATATATTTACGAGTAATTGAAGTTGAATTAATGAAGCAACTTTCAACAAAGTACACGGAACGAACAGCAAAGAAACACTAACTAAAAATACATGTTGATGAATGTAATAACAAAATGTACAAAACAGCATAGTAATTAAAGATACCGACACGACATGTACTAATTACAATAATACTATAAAGATAAAATTGTAAATTAGTAAACAAAAATACATGACTTCATATACACAAAATCAATATAATAAATTACACACAATACAAAAATTATTACAAAATAATCCTTTGAATACAATTTCAAAAACGTTTTTGTATAAAACCATTAGCACATGTTCCAGTTTCATTCCGATAAATTAAACTTTCAATGAAATATTGCTGAAAAAAATTACATTTATTATCCAGTGACTATTGAGCTCATATTTACGAGTTATATATCCCATTGGACATTTGTTATTTTTCATAATACAATTGCTATCTGTCAATCTACTAACGGCATTGCAATAAAAAATATAACCATATATGTATGTATGTTCATTGAAATTACACTGGTGTAAACAAAATAATATGATCAATATTGTTTCTGCTATTAGAGCTAATGGAGTAAAGCAATTGTTGCAAAATTAAATTACCACAGGCGAGAACCGGTTACAATGCATTAATGTATGCAGTTACAAAGCGTATTGTACTTGTTAGTATTGCTATTGGCTATATGTTGCGAAACAGTCTGCCTTTCATATAGAGTGATTTTATTTATAACACAGGACGATATTAGATTCTGTACGGTAAGAAACATATTTCAATATTCTTATTTGTTATTTGTTCGGTACAAGCACAAGGCAAGGATGTCGATATGTAGAAAATAAAACTATCATATTTGTAACTTGAGATGAGAATAAAGACATAAACAAAAATTGGCAAGAAAGAAAATTTAAAGCACAATAGAACACATACGGAGGAAAGAAGAAATTTCTTCAATGTATAAAAGCATGAAAATTAATATTTGTTAAATTCATAATATTAAAAAGTTTCGACGTTCCGTTCTTTGAGTACTGTGAGTTTCTTTTATGAAGAATATATTAAAAATTCCATTGCGAATTGTACCTGTTTTTATTTTATATTTTACAATAAATAAAAAGTTTTACCTGAGTATCGGGTCTGTCGACAACATGTTTACCATTGGCCTGGTATTTGCGGAAATATCCTTTGGGCAGAAGGTCCTTGTTCAGTCGGAGGTCGAGTATATGCTCGGTACCGTCCACATCAATGCCCACTGTAATATCGTGGGCGTGCGTACCGCCCTACATATAGATAATGAACACAATTATACACACATACATACATACATAGATACATCTAAGTGCGCGTGCGTATATATGTAAACGGACATGACATGATAAACACAAGTTTCCTCTTCTAACACTTCCGCTAACCCAGTCTGTCACACACACACACACACACACACACACATGACTTGCCCTCTTTATTATCAAACACATTTGCAATTATTATCTTTCAAAAATCCTCGTAGATTAGCGGTCATTCAAACTGTAACCAATTGTATTTAATATTACATATTATTAAAGCAGAATATGAATAAATTGATGATAATTTTACAGTTTTAGGAGAAATATTAATTTTTAAAGAAAATAATTATACGAAAATGTACACCGGTAAATATGTATTAAACACAGAAAATATTTCAATTAAACAGATTAATATGAAAATTACATTTTACAAGTTTTGAAATTGAAATTACACATTCGTGAAAGCAACTGATTTGAAACAAATAACATCTGTAAATGACAGAAAATATATCGGATTTTAATAAATACTAATTAATATTTCTATATTTAGTATTTAATACAGAACAGAAAATGAATGACATTTCGTTTAATTAAAAATAAATGAAATAACGGACGTACGAAATATGCGTATGTGCAAATATATTTCATATAATTTTTTGTGGCTGTTATGATAAACAAAGACACCATCTGCAGTGTTACCAACGTCATCATAACCGGATGCTTCCAGAATTGTCAAAAACGAAAACAGATAAAATCCTTTTCACTTACAACAGCGGCCCATACGGACAAAAACAATTCATTGCAATGAAATCTCATTGTACTGGCTTTCAGTATCAAGTAATATAACAAAAAATGAAAATAGATTTCACCAAAAAATTAATTTTAAAAATAGGTCATCGCGCAAAAGTGTTTTATAATAAATTATATAACATTATTTTTTAACAAATTTCTCTTTGCGTGAGGAAGTCTTTTACATTTGACTTATTGACAATTGAAACGAAACGTGAAAAACATTCGAACATTTCAGTTCATCAGCTTTGAAGGAAATCATGTTAGCGCTTGATTGCGAATGAATACATGTATGGTAACATGTTGGCTGTGATCAATTCGTTACCTTCTCTTTGCTTGTGGATATTTGTCGTTTCTCTCTGCCATGGTATATCTTCGGCTTGACGAGTGTATGTTTACTGAAATCTGCGGCAGGTTTCAGATGTGCTGTAACAGAGAGAAACATTTCGTGAATTATAACGTCTCAGAAGAAATCATTTAGTATTTCACGATTACGGAAATCTCATGTGTAGGAAGATGAAAATATGTGAGTGTTTGTTTGATCTGTAATGGTTAATGTTCTATAATTTATTATTTGTTTGGCAAACAAATGTATTAATCTATAGCCAATAAAGTATGGACTAACATTTAACAATTCGTAAATTATGTTGTATACATGAATTGTTTAAAATAACTGTTCTACATTCCACTAAGCAATGTGTTGTTCTATTGTGCATTCAAAATATCTATAAAAATAATATTTGAAATAAAAAATGAAAAATAATATGCCAATAGTTGCTGTCTGTCTATACGACTTGAGAACAAACAAATATTGCTAATTTTAGACGAATGATCATTATGCATTTTGAATTCTCTTTTCGGATATATGGAGAATGAACTATTACACGTGCAATCACTTTATCAAGGCATGATATATTGAGGCCAGACCAACTCGCGCATAAACTTCATATAGTATATAAATCAATCTAAAATAGAAAGGATTCTTACAAGTAAATGGAAAGATAATATCCAGGAAGAGATAATATACCATTATCATAAATATTACAGTAAAATGTCAATAAAATAGATAGCCTAGTTTATAGAAAACGACGGTCTTATACATGTGACAATTATGTAAATAAACATATAGGTATCCATCTATAATTGATTGGTAACTTCAAGGCCGAATGAATCAAGATTGCCTGGGAATAATACATAAATGTTGTATTTGTTTTTTATTATGCTAATGCATGTTGATTATAATACGACGCACCTACATACATACAACATAAGTGACAATGAATAGACATATGATCTGTGTTGTGTAACAAACGATAACTGGTGAGGTCTCTGCGTTAAGCCGAGATAAGAGTTGCCCGGAAGAATAGTGGTACTTCCGTTTCAATGATCTCCACTTAGAATACACTGTTCCGGTCGCCCACAATGTCTAATTCAAGAAATATTATTATGTATTTAAAGAACAGCTTTCCTGAATCCTAAATTAAAGATACTATAACGAATGCTTCTTAAAATGGATCATAAAAATTTCTTTCTCTTTGTTCATAAATTCTGCAAACTATTAGAAAATATTATGTGAACATACTTATATGCGCACACTCTACATAGAATTTCTATAATTTTCCGCATTTTCCTTAGGTACTTGCACGAATAACTTGGCACAAAATTGAGAATAGCTAACGATGTGACTATATCATGAATACGGAAATGGTTTTATAAGGATCGTTTAGATGCAGAGTGCAAAAGTAAGTAACATTATATGGAACGGTGTGCGGAGTGATATTCATATATGTGTGTGTCTTCACTAAGAGCTGCTCTGCAGCTGTCCTCTCTCTGTAAATGCTTGTTCAGGGTTTTATCTAAAGTACTTCCACGTCGAGCACACACACACAACGAGCGGATATCACAGCCCGAGTTTACTAGGTAAATATATGATGGTCCATCTATGGCAAACGGAAAATACTATTACCAAAATGGTCTTCAACACTGGCTTACTAGCTGATACTCTTTATATATTTTAAATACAATACCCTACATAAAACATCACACAGTACAAAAACCCAATATTAAACTTTGCCAAAACTATAACAAAAACATACACACATACATACACGCTTTTCTTTTTCGCGACCTTGTACTTATTTTGTCTACAGAATTTTCACGAAACCGTTTCAGTGGATACAAAACATTTATGAAGAAAATAGACTAGAAAAAAAAATGGCACTCGTCTGGTTAAGTTGAGGAGAAGAGGTTTGATATTATGGCTGCGTATTTTTACAGTGTAGAAGGTTATCCCCTGCAGAGACGGTAGATATTTATAAGTCTGCAATGCACTTTTTGTTCTGTTGGACCGGCTCCAAAATATGCCTGAGCACCCTGTACACCGGCTCCGCGAACACAGTACTAGGAGTTTTCGGCGACATGACTGGACCAGTCAATATCAGTACGTCGAAATACCACTACATACAGTTACAATACAATGAATCAAATGAGAATGACAAAACTACGTTTCTTCTTTCATAGATTTATGTTCGCACTTGAAATGTGCAGATTTCTGGGATAATTCAAGTGTATACTATTATTAAACAAGGTGAATTCTCTAAAGTGTGTATTGGGTTTCAGGTGTTGTGTGTTGTGGCATATTTGAGAAGCCCAAGAGATCGTTTACTGCGGGATTATTGAGATATTTGGACCAAACAAACTTTGTACCATTCACGAGACATTGAATATTTTTTCAATACAATGTCGGTAACTGTTTTACATGATGCTATTTTTATGTACATTACTGAAATAAAATACAAATAATGTATATTTTATACTAGTATATACAAGTGCCCCTGTACTGTAAGCACCGTTATTGAACATACGTTATAAAAAGATATATTTCACAAAAAAAAACGAAAACTTTTGACTTGGTTATCTATAATGAAGCGATATATTTAGAAATGATTTAAGTGTTATGATCAGTGACTCGAACCGCAGATAATAACGGTTAAGTCCTGTTCGTGGTTCGGACATATTTCTGCGGTAACAGTAACCAGTTTAATGAAAGCGGTTCGGTTCGAATTTCTTTTAGAAGTAAATAGTATTTTAACAATATGTATATAAACATATAAAATATTTGTGAATTATTGTAAAAACTGTGGTGTATGTGTGTTATGTAATATGATGTTATCATTATTTCCCGTGTTTAAATGAAAATTATTTTTATTAACACCAAGGATAGCATATGTATTAGTCATGATACATTCTAGGAAAAAATGTCTGCATTAGTAAGACTATGTCCGGTTTTAATTTTTCCAATGTACAAAGCACATCATTAGTATTCATATAATGTATTTATAATTTTAAGTTTTAACAAAAAACATGTTTAAAAACAAATAACTTCATCCGGTACAAATTTTAAGTTCAAAAACCTATATCAATTAGATGTAGTATTCGATAATAATAAGACATCGCCGAAACGGATATCCTTAATTAATTACATGTATATTTTTAGATCATTAGTATTTATTTTCAGCTTTGTTACTTAATTATAAGGAACGGAAACATAAATAAATAAATGATCTGATGATAGTGACGCAAACACTATTATTCTCCATATGTAAATGTTTTTTGTAAATTATTTTAAAAGTATAATTTTACAAATTTCCAGTAAAACTACACATATACATACAAACTAAAAAAATGCCAGAACTAATGGGAGATTAATATATACCTTCAACAAAAATAGCGGTATGAATATTAGTTTTTACAGCTCTCACATTTTTTACCAATAAAACAAATTTTCATCCTAAAGCGTGGCGCAAAGTTGGCTATTTATTTTTTATTTCGTTTTTCGTTCCACAAAATTACCCGAAATGCCACGGACCGAAATCATTTAGTCCATGCGGTTCGGTTTAAAGGGCACTCGGTTTAGAAATTGGGGCATAACATCATTTAAACAGAGTTCCACTTTATGTAGAACAAAACTATGCAGTTACGGGTACCAGGAAATAGAACGAGACGTCGAATCGACAAGGATATGAGGTAGTGAGTGGAAGTAAGACAGACATATATAGGTACGTAGTGACAGAGAGTGAGGGAGAGATAAAATATATAGAGAGAAGTCAAGTGTGAGAGAGATCAAATATAGAGAGAAGTCAAGTGTGAAGAGAGACTAAGAGAGAGAAATAGAAGCGCTGCAACGGGAGAAGGAAAGAGATAACATAATATGAAGAGAGAGACTCTGAGGACGTGCAGAGTAGAATAGAGAGATGAGAAAGACAGCGGGGACAGGAGACGACAGTTCAGTTTGAAATCGACTCACGTTAAATCGTTTTCCATGTAGGGCTTTTGAATTTCAATTAACAGCCAGTCGCCTGATAACGTATCAGACACGGTGTAGTGTGTTAGTGTGCAGCAACTACACATAAAACTATCGATCACCACCAATAAGAAAATGGCACATTCTTTTTTTTTCTTGTATAAATTGAAGGAATCTTTCCTGTTCACATACACCTTCTACCGAACAATACGAAAATTTACACGAATTCGAATCCATAACCGAAGTGAAACTATCGATTCTCTAGACGTGTGCAACGTATATTTATAGGTCAATCACTAAGATTGCCCAGTGTGAAACGGACTTTGAAATCGTGTTCACATTGATGTTTGTAGCCAATTGCAGAATTGAATTGAGAAGTGGATGTATTGAATGCTGTAAAGTACGGATATAAATTTATTATTAGAGTGAAATGTTTTGACATTTAATTAAAAATTGACACTTGCAAAACTACGAAATACAATATTTGTTACCTTTAATACACAGTACCAACAATATGATTATAATATTACAGTAAATTGAACATGCAAAATTAAAATTGATTTAGTAAAAAACAAAATATTCTGGATAAAATATTTTCAAAACAATTTCATTGTCCATTATTTAGTAAAATAATTAAATATTCACAAAACAATGGAAGTAGAATTACAAAAGCATAGTAAAACAATTCATTGATTCTGACAAATTTTTGTTCACGTTTATATAAAACATATGTTAATCTACGCACATACAAAAAAAAAATTTACATGTGTTTGGTTAAATATGAAATGTCAATGTGAGCAGATCAATAACATATTACTCGTGATAAACAAATGTTGAATAATTTAATGACGATGTCTCGTGTTTTATAATACGCGTAAAGTGTACAATTACTCAAATGGCAAAGGCCAACTACGATGATGAATGAAAATACTGATTTTACTAACAACCTCCTACAACGAACTAGAATGAATATGATCTCAATTCAGATGAAAAAAAATTTCATCTTATTTAAGATGTAAACGAACTAAGCATAGTTAGATAAAAAAAACATGTGTTCTATTTCGCGGAGTAGCTATTTTTTTATGAATTTTATTAGTTCATTAATGTTTGTATGTGGTAGTATATATGATCAAGGTCTTTGTAAAATAAATATTGCCTTTTTATTTTAATTTAATTTCTTCGTTATTTGAATTTAATTGTATTTAGTATCCTGACTTACAACATATATATTGCATACATAACGTCGTCACGCCTTTTCCATAACTAGGGAAGCTGCCCGTTTATTTTCATTTATTGCATGATGCAAATTTGTAAAATAAGCATACCGAATTAGTTAATTAAAAATAATTGCTTAAAATGAGGAAGGATTTCCGCGATTACAAGAAGTTGAGAGCGTTATCTACAGTCTCAAAATATGATAATTAGTAGTAAACAGGAAAATAGGTAGACACTTGGTTGATAAAATGTTCTTAAAGTAGATAATGAAATTATGTTATGGTTTTTCATCTAATCAGATCCTGTTTACTTTTTTCCTCAAGGTCCTGATTACTTTTTTTACCATATCCGTTTCCTAAATAAATAATAGGATGTTGTTGACGTGATTTGTAATGATTAAGTCACATTTAATTAATTAGCGGAAAAGCAATTATACATGTAATGAAAAAAATTAATTCATAGAACTACTGCGGTCAATGAATTCGAATAACATATTAATATTGAAGCTGATGGAATTGTATCAATAATTAATAAATGTTACAGATGAAATTAATAATGTACTGTAATATTTCAATATATTCAATAAAATGTATTATATTATTGTCAGTCAGTTAAAATATTAACTGTATCTTTATGGGTTGCAAAATATTATTTTTTAGCATCATGCTTTCAAAAGTGAAAATAATCTTTCCCATGGTCTCGGATTGATGCGAAATTTTATTCCTATATAAATTCAATCATTTGTAAAATTTCTCCATTTTATTATTTCACGGTTGCGTGGTTGTGACACATACATTTGATTCACCGCTAAGCGGAAATAGGTGAATATTAGAATGAATAAACAAAACAGATGTCCTGCACCCCCCTCCCCCAGAATAGCCAGACGGGTTTAGTGAAGTGTGAAAGATAACTCGCCCACACGTCATTTGGTAGTGTTCGCGTGTGTCATGTTTGT
>JAGJTL010000032.1:1618487-1661020 GCA_022063505.1 Calosoma granatense
TATATATATATATGTGTGTGTGTGTATGTGTATGTGTATATGTTATAATCTATATCTGTATACGTGTCTGTACAAGTTATACTTGTATATACATGTATGTTTGTGTGAATAAACTAGAATCATATATGTGTATGTGTGTGTGTGTGTGTTGTGTACAATCTCCCACTTGCGATGATTCATCAATGAAAGGTGTTTGTTATGTTTCATTAGAATTTATTTTCAGTTAAGAGCGCGGAGACGCCAGTTATAAATAAACTGTATTTAAATGTCTCCCACCAAGGAAAACAGATACACAAGGAAATGTTACACTACTTTTATCTAATGTTTATATTTTGCTAGCCTAGGCGACCAATGAATAAAAATATTCACAAAATACTATTGTCCCTTTAAGTGTAACACAGAAAGCAGCTAAATGAAAGTGAAAATATTTTAAAAGTGATTAAATAAGACGTGTAATATTTAACAATTGTGGGATTTTAAATTGTTATATAAAAATAGTAAACAACAGATCTGTTATGTAATTTAATATTATGCATTGGTTTCTTGAAATTATTTTATATGATAAAATTATATAACATTTGATTCTACGGAAACTAATCATGATAATTCTGTATCTAAACCGGATGTTAAATATACTATTAGTTTTTATGCATGCATTTACAATGGAATAAAAAACTGCTTGTTTCGACTTACATGTTACATACGTACATTTTTAATCGACGCTATATTTAGCGAGACATGTATGAATGTTAGTCATAACATAAATGTTATTATCTTGTAACATGTACAGATCTGAAAACATGAAGTTTGGAATCAATAGCTACATTAGTGGTTAAAGAAACTGAATTATATTTGAATTAAGTACTCGATCCGTTTTATTGATAATAAAAAATACTAAAATTATGTTTTATCCATTTGAGTACACAGTTATATTCAAACTATTTTCATAATAACACCGTTAATATACCCTTCTGTTTATGTAAATATGTACATGTATGTACATATATGTTACTGGCTATATTATTGAATGACCTTGACAATAATCTCCCTACATTACGGCAATAATCCCTCGGGAAACCTCATGTTATAGCCGCGCAACAATTTTACTAAACCGTATAAAATTTCACGAAACATGTAATTCAACACCCACCTACACTCAAATTCGCAGAAGTTCATTAAAGGCAATTAGTGTTCAATTAAGTACAGAGTGTGTGTGTGTGATGACGTCACTTGCCTGTAGCCGGCACGTTAGCGAGATGATGTTAGAAAATGCACACAGAGTGCTACGGAGACTCGAAGCGAGATAAAATCGTCGCAGTCATTCTTTTTCACTGTTGCAGTAGTTACTAAAAATAAATTCTGACCCGAGTGTAGCGACGGCCACTCGTGATGCGATAATTATCACAAGACGATGTCTTGTTCATTCTGAACGAAGCTCAACGAGAAGCAAACAGCAACCGCGCGCGCGTTGGCGACCAGAGAAATCGTTTCACATCGTACACTAATATTTATGAAAGAAAATTGCACTACTCGCATCGTAGGAGTCGAACAAGCTTAACTAATAAGATGCTAGATTGTTTTCTTACTTATTTTGCAATGAAACAACAGCACAAAGTCAAGAAATAATTGCACAAAAACTAACACTGATGTCAGTAAAACGACACAGTGTTTTGTTTCAGATGAAATCATTTTGATTGGTAACCGCAAAACCCAAGAAAATTCTAAGAATTCTGTGGTCTGTTTCTGAAGGAAAGAATTAACGTTGCGTAATTTTAATTAACCATAAATGTTTTCAATAAACTTTATATAAAAACTGGATATTTGAAATATTTCTTGGAACAGAAGATTCTAGTTTTTGTTTATCATTTTATATAAAATTTTCCTTAAATTCTTCGAACGCTGTAGATTTAGATCAGCTGTTGAATTTCTTTGTCGCAAATGACGTTCGCAAATAAATATATTAGCCAATTGTACACACACTTATTTATTTGATATTGCGTCAGAGTATCAAAGAGCAATTGAAATTTTAATCACACTTCATTTAAAAATAATTCGAATAAATCATTTGAATATATACAACTTCTTGTCGTTGTACTGATGATAATGTAAATGATTTATAAATGTCAGTTTGATATTTAAAATTATAAATTACTAATATGTTGCATATTGTACACAATTTTCAACTTTATACTTGCAGTCTATTGTATGTTTGATTTTGGCAGAATTTTCACTGAGAAAACTATATCATTTTTACTCGCTTGGCACACTGAATATATATTTACATGGATGCATAAATACCTACATCTGATAACAAATGTATTTCAAGTTGTTCTAGGTCGGGTAGGATTGATTGATGGAGACACGAGGCGCCGTCTGTAAACTGACTTCTTGTGCATAGTCAAAGGTAGTGATGAATTAGTTACAGTCACAGGAACACGATAACGTATAGTGGTTATATATCAATATAGATAGGTACTTCCATCTAATATATTAACAGAATTGTTAACATAAAATTAACTTCTCACAGAGCAAATAGTCAAGTGTTCTAGCACGATTGTGACAATATACATTGGAGACGAGGTGTTATTCCAGCGAGAAATATAACTGAATTTATACATAATTCTGAGAACCCACAAACAGATTTCAGTACTAAAGCTACCAGTAAAATACCTAGAATATTTGCCAATAATAACAATGAAAATATTTAGAAAATCAACTACACATATAGTTGAATATATGGAATAAAATGTATAAGAAAAAACATTGTTTGTTTGTATAGCGTGAACTGTTGTTGAGATATCTCAAGGATCTTTAGAAAAATAATCCATTGAACGATAATAATTTTATAAAATGAAAAATAAACACCCACTTTTGTGATATGCAGGGCGTACGGAAGTGGTCATGTTACAAGAACATGCTACTCGAAAAATATGATTGATGAATAGTATTTTTGACGTGTGTTTCTTGCAGATCACGCTTGAATTCAGTTTATTTATGCTTTGAATATTTATGTACACATGCATAGCAAGCTAATTCATCTTGAAAAATAGTTGATATTTTATGGGTGTTAAAAATATATACCAGCTATGTTATCATTAAACTATTTTTCATTTAAAAATACCAAATTGCAGGTATTTTCCATGGAAATTATATAAAAAAATTTTGGAATTTTGTGCGTTAATGATATCGTTTGAAATTTTCTATAATTGACTGGATGTTTCATCTTTATTTGCTGAATTATTATCATCAGATCACTGATATCTAAACAGCCAAATCTCTTCAAATCTGAATATGCCATTTAAGTATACCATTCTATTTAAGAAGGGCAATGACATCACTTGCCCTATCGATAACATTAAATTCACTACAGCCGCTAATTTTCCCTGGAGATACTGAAATATCTAAAAACGATACATATTTTTTACAAACACCCAGTAAATAACAAGTATGATAGAATATACAGCTTTAAATCTAATCACAAAAAGCACATTGTTTAATAAATTGAAGAAAAATTTAAAGGACTTCAATTTCGAGCAATATATTTTTATCATGAAATATTATTTATTGAAATTTAATATATAAGCTACATGAAGTATTAGTGAAAATAACAAAAGGGTTACATTTAATACCGTTTCTGCCGAACAAAGATGGCGGATTGAAAAGTATGAGTAAAGCACTAGGACTTTATTCTACAGGATGTTTTTCTAATCCGATTTTGTGCTACCAAAATTTTAATCCTGCGTGATAAACATCAGTAATCGTGTTGATCTGGTTGGGATTATGTTAAACGAACCGTACATTCAACTACACGACATACAATGGAGTCGACTGGCTCTTGTGTGTGTCCTGGTATAGAATTCAGCCACCATACGCGATATATAACGACACGCTGTCACACTTGATGAAAGAGAGAACATTCCAAAAGGAAGGAAAGATAAATTGATATATAACACACAATGGTAAAGTTGACAACGAGTCGTATGAGCCCAAGCGATTGCAATGGCGGTACAATAATTTCAAAACAGCAGCACTCTAACAAATTAAAACCGGGAACAATAGTGGTATTTACTGGAAATATATTATTTACAATAGTTACCTGAAGCTTCTGTATAATGTAAAGTGATATTATTTTGTAAATATATTAAAAAATCTAGAAAAATATGTTACATTCATGTTTCTAATATAATTCACCAACCTTTCTCAAAATAATAAATAAAACTCGACCTTAGACAAGAAAAAATATATGCCTGCTTCTGTTGAAAATGAAACCTGCAATTTTCAGAAGCAAAATAATGAAAAAAATTGAAGGTAGGGCTCGGAAAAGTAGGTTGAAAAATTTAATTTTCCAAATCACAAATTTTTTATGCCTTCACGCCCATCAGGTCGTCCGCGCCCAACAAAACAGTGTTAATTAAATGAAACAACATGGATGTACTACCGCGAGATACACGCACGTTCAGAATTTATTAGAGAATAACTTCACGAAGAGAGAGACAGGCAGAGTGCAATGTGGTGTCCCTAGACACACACTATGTCACAGTGTACAAAATGTCACTATTCATTCTAGAAAAATAACGAGCGCGAACAAAAGTATTAGCTAATTGTTTTTTCGCGTGACACAATAAACTCGAAACTCATAGCGACAAAAATTCTAATTCTATAGAGGTGAAGGTTTACTTTCATTAAAGACAACTTTAACAACAAAACAAAAGATTGCAATGTGGTGGAAAAAAATACTAGCAGACAGTGTTGGTTGTTTTGCTGAAACAAGTGAGGAAAAAGTACAACGTTTTGTTGGCTTTTTATTCTATTTTGTGCTTTGTTTTAGCAAGAGTAAATTGAAACATCTGTCTGACAGGCACAAGTCAATGTACTGTCGCACGCTATATTTATAATAAAACTAATATAAATAAATAGTGCGCGCGACACTGCAGTTGTCAAACATTTTTCTTTTTCGTTTTTCAACTAAAAACGTTAAACGTTTAAATAAGATAAATAATATTTATATTTCTAGGGTCGAATGTAAAGGTTAGTTTTTAAAAACTGTCACATTTTATTTTTAATACCAAAGTGATTTATAGTTTGCAATGCATTTGAAAATATCAAGTATTACATGATACCAAATAAGAACACATTTTTACAAAGACAATATATGTTGGATTTTTTGTTAGGAATATATTTGAGAAAGAATAATATACCGATATATTTTATTCAAATAAATTAAATAGAATACTTTTTAATTTTTACATATTACGATTTTAATTTATTTTTAATATTCTTTTTGTATGATTTATTTAAAGTTTGTATTTTTCATTATAGATTTTTATTTACTAACGAAAATAATATTATACAAGCATGAATGTGTCACGTGCCGTTTTGGCTATTTGTTTATACGTGTGTGTCAGTGTGTGTTTATATATTCTAGTGTGAGCGAGTGTAAACAATTTCATTTATGACAGTTACACCGGTAATCTTCGCATATAGCCGCTTATAATAACATATATATCCGGAAATGAATTTTGATAAGAAACTGCGTTTTTAACAGGTCATTACATCCGAATTTGACCAGAAAATTCACCGGATTAATATGGGAAATAAAAATTACCAAGCCAAGGCCGTAGATAGGATGCATTTTTTCGAAAATTGTGGTTAAATTATGTATAGTGCGTACTATATTATTTCCTTACTGGAGAAATTCCCAACCTAACTTGACCTGTTTACAATGTTTAAAAAATAAGTTTTTTCCTCTTTGAAAATTAAAGCAAGTTGCATGTTTTCAAAGATAAATTTTAATAAATTCAAGTACATATTAGGTAACACTTAATTTCTTTTTAGAAATTACTGACCTTGATAATCTTTTACATTTGATCCAATAATATTTAGAGAATGTATAAAAATGACCTGAAACGTAAATCCACTCAGATTACAAAATGCCATTGATTAGGCATGCTAAATGGATATTATGCTCCATATAGTATGATAAATGATACATATGTATACCTGTTAGAAATTATAAGTTCAAAATGTTTAATTCAAAATTTGGCCCAATTATATTTCATTACCATAACTTTAACTGACAAAATTGAGTAAATATTTCTTTACATTTTAGAGTTGAGTTAATTGAATACATATTTGATTAGTTCATAATACGGTTTGATAATTGTATAAAATATTAATTATAGCTTGATTATATTCCATATTTACATATTAAATAATATTTAGTTAATATTAAATAAAATATTATTAAATTTCATAATTTGAGTATTGCTTTAGTTGTAGCATAAATTGCAATATAAATTCAGAACACACTGGTTTTATATTCTGTAATATTCTGATTACAATATCACACAAAACTCAAAACTGTTATCTGTTACTGGAAATTTAGAAGGACGTGATGATTTTAGTTTCTGAAAACGGAAAGGATGAAATATCAAAATTTCACATGTATCTCTTTTCGACGAACTTCTGTATTTCCTAAATAATAATCCATACAGATTTTAATGAATCTGACAGGAAAAATACTAGATATTCTGTCCATATATGTGAGCTTTTTAATCTGAAGAGCAGATAAATTTTAAACGGTGATAAAATGGTTTACTACTGCGTGCAAATGTTAATAGAACTAATAAACGTGTTTTCGTCTTTCAAAGACAGAGAGAAAAAAACATGCTACACCTATTAGGATAATTAAAACAATGAATTATGTACCAGCTGTTATGCAAGCAGAAGAATGGCAGCTGCACATTTATATATACAACATGGAACAACAAAACAACATCAAATATGGCAGGTGGAAGATACGTGAGGTCAGTGCAAAATCACTACACGTTGAATCAACGGGACGAAATGAAATTTACCACAAATTTAAATGACACAAATTAAGACTAATTACACCAGGGTTAATTATATTGACCTGAATATTCTATAATTATAAATGTAAAATATCAGAGAGGGAAACCCGTATATATTACTACAAAATGGATATTATTTATACTTGCACAAATACTAACAATTTTTATTTTTAACTTTTGAGATTTGCGAAATATCAAAGTTTGTTTCAATGTTAAATAAAGTCATTTATTTCTAGCAATTTTTAATTTTCTTCTTTCACAATCATTTGATTGAACCAATTTTGTAATAAATCACAATTTATAATTGTAAATTTTCAACTTGCGATTATGTAAACTGGCAAAACCCACAACAATACTCAATTCGGTATTAACATAAAAACCAGTTTTGATGAATTCAGTATACGTAAAAATTAAATTGCACTGTGAGTCATGCTATTTTGAGATGCTGTGATTTTTGCATCTCGCGTTGTGATTTTTGCTTGGCTACAAGATTGCAAAACATTGTTAACGGTTTTTGTGGTTGTCCTTGAACCTGGTAAAATTTGAAACGAATGAATTTATACAGTTACCTTTCACTAGTTAATCATGTTTTATTTCAAATTCGTTCCACACAAATAGTACGTCAATCAGTTTAGGACGAAAATTTTAATACGATTTTTGTGGCCAATAAATCTGTTTTAATTTTGCTTGGAATGATTACTCGAAAATACAATTTATTGTAACTATATTAGACTGTAATTGGAAACAAATATTCTACAAAAATTCGCTGACAATTTAGTTAAAATTAGTATAAACCTCTTGTATATTGTGACCTTGATCTGTAGATAACATAATGATCATATCTTTATAATTATCTACTAAACTATTAATTACGTTGTAGTCTTAATTAAAACAGTAATTTTAACCCAATAATAAACAAATCACAAGAATCGGGGACACTGAAATCTGTATACCCGTTCGTTGAGTTGGTAGCGAAATTTCGCAACCGAGTCATTATATTGCAAAATCAATGGTTAATATAATTTCCATCTATGGTGTTAATGATACACCTGCACTATTACCAGCCAATAAAAAATAAACACACACACATACGCAGGGGTCAGACGAAAAAAACAAACAAAATATCAGACAACGTTACTGCTCGTCGGTCTACTTTCTCGTCTCGAGAAATCTTTATTGACTCGCGTTACTCAATAAATTGTGTGTACTCGCCTCGTCTAAAGTTTTACGATCCTGAATGCCTATCCTGCTCCTTGCCCCTGACCCCTTAATACGGGCCTGATCGATTTCTGGTTTATGTGCATCGTACTGATGTAGAAATAAAAAAATATATTTTATATTTATAGCCCGGTGTGATGAAGAACGATAATATTTTTCTGGTTTAAAGTTGAATATTTATGGGCAATGAAAACACGGATGAGTTATAGGCCTTATCGGCCTGTATATAGGGACGCTGTACATTACAAATTCTATTCTAATTTTGTGATAGCATTTTATATGCGTGTTTACTACATGATGCGAGATTGATTCGAATTTTATAGAGCGTTCAGTGCTGTTGCTATTTCTATAGAAGTACAGTGTACAGGTTTATTATAAAACAGTTCAAGTACATGAATTTCCTAAATAGGAATATAAATTCTAAGAAAACAACCCATTACTAAATGTAGCCATAAAAGTCAATTACACATTTACAGTACAGAAAATACCTTATAACTAAATATAAACTGCTTCTGTCGTAAGAGACAAATATTCATGTTTGTAAAACATTCACATCCAAAAACAGTATCTTCTTCCTTCAATCACCGGAAGCTGAATACTATACAATATACCATATGTTTAACTAGAAATATCCATATAAATAGTGAATATGATATCACACTTCCTTCCTGGGGCTGAAACTTATCTCAAATGATATATCTCTTTAATATTTTCATATTTGATTTCCGTTATTTACTTACAAATACGCGTATATTTATGTAAAATGTTCTAAAAAAGATATGTTTATTTTAGTATATTCAAATCACATGGAATTGTGTGAATCAAATATTACATTTAATACCGAGCAAATAAAGAGCATATTCCGTTTAAATCATTCAAGTTTATTTTTCTCTGGAGGATATTTCATCGTTTTACCGTTACCTCTCCGGAGAATAATGAATGCGTCATCTATAGAAGAAGTTATTTAATATCCGTGTCATCTTATTCTAATCAACGTTAGGGACATACTGACGCCACGAGACTGCGAGAATGTATTTAAAAGTCAGACTACTGTGTTTAACAAGTCCTCCATACACACACATACACACATACACTTATGGGAAGATCCGTAAATGGTCTCGAACTCTAAACAATAAACATGTGCTTCCACTTTGCCATACGAAGCGCTAAGACGTCAGCGTTCATTTAGACCCTCTCGCCCGCTTTTTTTATTTTTTGCTCGCCTTATAATTGGTGGTAAAAAATGTATAAAAACTTCACAGAACGACTGTAAATACCGTCAAGTGCGGCCATACAAAGATATGACATTCGTACTCGGTAGAAAATTGATTAATTGATGGCAATTTATAGAGTAAATTGAATAAATACCTTTATTTAAAAAGAATTTTCAAAAATAATATTCTTAAAAGCATTTATTAATCTTTATGATCTGAAAAAAGTAAATATGTACTTTGGATTTGAATTAGGAAAGCATGTAATTTAGCATGTTTAAATTAAAGATAAGTGTAAAATAAAAATGGAATGTCCTGAAATAAATTACATTTGTTATTTGTACCAAGTCTTTGTATGTATGTAAACATGTTTTGCTGATTTTAGAATGAGCATCCGGCAGACTTACAGTGGTTTGTCACACTTTATCACAAGAGGTTCTTATCCTACTGTAAACTTAAGGTGATTTACTCGTACAAGAATGTCCTAGCTTTCATCTCGCCATTAAAAATGCGTTAAAATAATATAACCTGTTACCCTAGTTGCCTGTTCTGAGAAAACAGCGTGAGATTGTATTTGTTTATATATGTTTTGGGGGTGTAAGACAAAAATACCCCCTATTTCTTCAGACACAAACAACCAACTAACTAATTCGTATTTATATAATTTTAATATAACAATATATGTATTTTAAACATTTATCATTTAGTATATATTTGTCTCATCCAAATAAATAACCGATGTAATTAAAATATCGCAGTTTAAATTAAAAGATTCGCGCCAGAAACCTTGAGAATTAATTCCTATTTGGCAAAAGACATATTGCTTAATTTTTCAGTACATTATACTTCGGTTTTAATGGCAACAAGGCGGACAACATTTATGGTGAGTGTAGCATATTAACATCCCACGTTTAATATACGCTAACACTCTGAGGTCGTTAGTTAATTGTTTTCAAAAAGAGAGAAAGACAAACATGCATCCAGACATGTACTAGCAGTATAATTTTCCATGCTGTGCACTTGGTACAGAATAACAAACATACATACAGTATGTTTGCATATACACGTTCCAATCATTCTAGTACTTTGCCAAAGCTAGCCAAGTGTAACATATATTCAACGAGTTATAATTACAAATTACGGAACTTGAAATACATTTTACATTGAATTACATTATGAAACGTATAAGTAACAATGTTCTGCAATATTTAACATGTAAACCAAATTATTTTAAACCAGTACAATAGTTTCTTTTTCCCAGTAAATGTTATGCGTCATCGGTTTTATAAGTAAGTTTCACCTTGCTATATTCTTATACTATATACAAGTGACTTTTAAATATTGGAATTACCATCTCGCGGTGAGTAACAATACTTATTTTCCTGTATATTTCATGATATTTAGCAACAATACACATACACAACCTCTTACTACTAAATATAATCCATTAATGATACATGTAAATTAGTATTCCATTATGCTAGATCGATAATTACTCATAATTAATATTAATGTCACGTAGAACTGCAATTAAAATCCACATGATAATTTTTTATTCATGCTAATAATATTTCAATTCGAATTTAAATTATATTCACGTACATTTGAGTATTTTGATAACAATATATTCAATGCTATTTCGATATATTATGACCTTTGAAAATTGATGCAAAATATTCGTGCTTAAAATCTAATGCTACTATCTTGATTAAACGAAATGACAACTCAATTTAGAACAAATATCATTTATATCGGAACGGGTTATTTAGAGCGATGGGCACGTGCACCAGTTAAAGCTTGGTTTACAATAGCCGTGTAGCGTGATAGCGGCTAGTGGTAAGTTTGCACATTAAACACGAACAATATTCATCAGCACATGCAGTGCAGTGGCTGGTTAGTACCGATGTTGGATATTGGCATAGAATTGTTGTTCACGAAATTGGCGAACGGCGGCTTATTGCGAATTCGTTCCGTCCATTGTCCGTTATGATTCACGGGGGGTCATTGTGACTTCCGGTCGGCCCCGAACTAGCAATTACCGCAATACCATAAGTAACCACAACCAACCAACGTACTGCAAGGTGAGTCTGTGGCTCATTCTTAACTCTTTCCAATTTGAGATTATATTTTCAATTATTCCCAAAAGAGAGATAATACCCGTAAAGTTATAAAGCCGAAGAAAGTAATTTACTTTTCAATTTCGCTACAGTGTATATATTCTAGAAGATCTTTATACCTTAATAATAGAGAATGAAAATCATTTGAAATGTTTCATTGTTCCAATTTAGTTTGTAAACTGAAACAGCTCTCAACTGCAACAGTTAATTCCAGTTTCCTTTATTACTTATGCATATATGAACATATGCATTTATAACAAAGAACAACCGTTTCTGTTCCGGTCGAATGAATATTCTGATTCACTTACATGTATAATTCTATTGGCCTCTAAATGTTTCACCATTTACATGTCATTTTTAACATTTAGCTCTTTGTGAAATGAAGGCTACACACACGGTTTGTTTATGACAATGCTTTGTCAGTTTATCAAAGAAACAAGCCATCTATGATTCATATGCACACAGTAATAAGGCGCCTCCATTACACACGTGATGCGATTATTTATTAAACAAATGCGTGTAATTTCATCATGTTTCTGTGAAAATTATTTTCGGTACAATGATGACAGTTGTTAAACTTCATTATTCATTCAATGTTTTCTTTTTTTCTCTCGTGGTTTCCGGCGTTTCTATGCTAATTTGTCTAGACGAAGTTCGTTTTGCATTTATCATGTTTTTTTTTTAGTATCTGATAATTTAGAATTGATTGTTTTGTTTAAAAATATCTTACCGAAGAGTTTTGTCATTGAAAGTAAGTATATTTACTGCAGAATATATGCATGTAGGTTTATTTACGGAACGTAGAACTGGTTCGTTTACTTGACAACATATATACTGTACGTGTATATACAAGTATAGGAGTCTCGTTGCAAGTGTGTTACGCTTGGTGAAATTATCGTATACGTAGCGACAAACTCGGGTCTAAATTTAAGTCTACCGTTGTATGCTTCCGTCAATGAAGCAACGGTTTCCAACCAGTAACTACATCGAGTTGCTAGCAGTCTTTCAGAACAACTAGCGAACCATGTACAGATTAATTCTCTTCAACTGCACTCTTTTATCTGTTTGTGTAAATAAATAAATAATCTGTAATTGTTCTTATATAAGACAGCCATTATCAGAGAATATGTTACTTCTTTAGGCAGTATTATTTTTAAATATATTTCGAATTGCAATCAATACAGAAATAATCAATAAAACGCAATTTAACGTCAATAATGATAAAGTAAATTAAAAAATGTATTGACAGATATAGAAGCAATCGAGTTCAATTTTTAAACACATACTACTCAACACTACATTTGAAATAATTAAATCAATAATGTTTTCATTTTACAGTTTATTTTTTTATCATTATTACTGAAAGAATAACAATCATTTTTATTAATAATTTAAAACTAAAAATAAAACTGATTTATATTACTCGTACAATTTTAAATGCGACAATGAAAATCCAATTTGTAATTTTCGATTATAAAATAACTGGAAAATTAAAAAGTGCTGTTATCAGTCTCTGTATATATATATGTGCACACATATATGTATGTATGTTTGAACGATATAGATACAGTTATACTGGAAGGTGATAAATGTAAAAAGTGGACACAACTCGTGATATATTAGTTGAAACGGTATCCGAGTTATTGTAATATCCAACGCAGCAAAAATTTCCAACGTACGCGCGAATAAGGACCGTAGCTAAAAATAAAACAAATTAAACGTATTTTATATTTGGAAAATACTCACAATTGCATTTTTACATAGTTTAATCTGATAGTTTACAGTCGATAAAACAGTAATTGAACTTGTAAATCTTGGTATTTTATATATTTTGTATCTTGTGACATAGTTATAAATAATAATTTACTTGCTAATATTTCATTTAAATATATTTCAGAATTACGAATATTTAAATATATTTTGTCTAATGTGAGATCGTTCTGGAAAATAATAATTAGATCTGTGAGTTTGAAATAAACACCAACTTAAAATACACAACAATATTGAATTGAATTCGTTCTTAACATTTGATACAGTACTGTCTATATATGATTATATAAATACAAAAACAAGGTATGTTTATTTAACTATACAATGAAAACAAACGAATTAATTACACAAACAATTGCTGGTGCTGACTGTGGAACCCAGCATAAGTAAATAATGCAAATGATATCAACACAGACAAAACAGTTGCTGTTATAATATCATACAAACAATAATAGTTCACTTAAATATTACTCTGTTCTCTGATACCATTTTACACGCGTAGGCTATTCCCGTGTTCCAAATTTCAAAACGACAATTACAATTTTATTACAACTGTCCTAACGCATGTTGATACTTGTTAATTTATTTGTATATCGTTGTCAAAATTACATTTACAAATTTAATTACAATTTCCGCTAAACAATTCGAAATTTAAATGTATGACATTAAAATATATCCGATATTCGATTTGTATTTTTGATTGTGAATCAGTCTCAGAATACAATATTTTTGTATGTGTTACGACAAATTAAATTCAATGTAAATAATCAATCGGGACTAATATTTCTCGGAAACTAGCCGGAAATAAACCAATTTCAAGTTTATCTGTTCAAACAAAATTAGATTTACTTTGCTGAGCAATATAGGAAGGTTGTATGAGGAAAAACAAAGAAACAACGTTACAATCAATTAGTTCCGTCTCTGTTGCACAACTACTACAAATACTATTACATTTTATAGTATAAGGGTAGAGGGAGAGTGTACACAGAGGGGAGGGGGAAGGTAAGTTCTATATATGCAATGCCTGACTCACTGAAATCTCCAACCTAAGCAATCGATCTTCAAGCAACGGTATATAACGTTTGCATGTCCGGTTCAGAAAGTGACCAACACACACACGGTTATACAGCGAGAAAACCTGGTCGATACCGAGAGTGTCTCAGCCGTTCATCCAAAGTGATTTTCCATCCACTTTTCATGTTTTCCGGACAAGATATAATATATTATAGTCGACGTTGGCATGATTCCAGTAAAATCCGAAACGATATATATTTTGTGAATAAATGATTTATAAATTACATACGTGCTTGCGTGGATATATGTTTGGTTGAGAAAAATGTGAACTAGAAACTGAGAATTTAATATAGCAAAGCTATTGTATGATGTGGTATGTTATACAAAGTCCTGTGTACCGTCTATGCAAATTTACAGCAGTGTATATGTAACCTGAATAGCAAATTACATTTAGCAGTCCATGGAGTGTATGAGGTTTTCCATACATAGTTGAATTAAAGGCACAAATATCACACGCTGTGGACATTTCACTCTGTATACTGTTCTAGCATATAACTGGGCCACACATAAGTCACCTGTACAAACAAGTATTTATTCGAAAATATATTCAAATGTCGTTCAAGAAAGCAGTTCCATGTTATTATAGCACAAACAAATATTGACAGAAATATGTTTTTTCCATTAAGATATTTCTTGATAAGCCCTTGCATTAGAATAAATGCAAAGCATACAAAGGCATAAATAAAGGAAAAGGGCGTGCTGACAAAGAAGACAATGAAAGGGAGTGTCTAATAAATGACAAGAGAATTCATCACTTCCAAAATAAAGGAAATAATTCCTTCTTTTAACACATTTGCCTCTCGCTTTTCCATTTGTAAAATTAATTTTCCAGCTAATAATTCTCCTCACATGAAGTCTATACTTTTTCTTTTCAAATTAATGTTATCAGAATGAAATTTAGACAGTTGCATTTTCAAAAGAGGTCGTTTGAACATAAGTTTTGCAAGGGTAAAAGCAGGTGTGTGTGTATCTAATTTTATTATCAAAATCACGAATCTGCAGACGTTGGAGCACAAGTTACAATTTGTCTTAGTTTGTTGCCAACACAACAAACTAAACCATTTATTATATCGCATTACAACGTCTGGGGTTTTTTGAAACCCAGCCGAGACGGTCATGGCCAACAGTTGCATAAAAACAAAATTCAGACGGAACTAACTTGGTCTAATATGAACCAATTCATTGTCATGTGTTGTGTCTCATCCAGTGTCGTGGCGTAGCATAGATGAAAATGGAAGATAATTGTTTTGAAATGAACATTCCAACATTAAATATTCTATACGTTGACAATTTTTGCACTATCATATTTACAAGGTAGAGAAATGAGTCATGCATTTTTAGTGTTCATTTAAGCAGTTGCGCGAAGCAATTAAGGTGCTTCTGTTTGTGAGTCACTCGTGAAACTCTCTGGCTGTGATCAATAACTGCTGCACATGCAAGAAATATTTCACTTGACAGGAAATAGAACGTACATGATTATATTATATTCATCACTATTGCCTGTATTCATACACACAAGATATTTCTTAGCTTTTTACATTGTAACAGATGGATAAATTAGTGGTCACCATATAGAGGTAATTCCCCTTTACAATACATTTTAATGGATGAATAAATTAGTAGTCATTATAGAAAATTAATTACCCTTTACAATACATTTTAATAGACGGATAAATTAGTGGTCACTATACAAAGGTAATTCCCCATTTAAACAGGTAAATAAATTTCTTGAGGAATTTCAATCTTTTCTCTATAGATTATGTTTGACCAGTTCTGAAAAATTCAATATTTATTTTAAAATCTGATAACCCTTGCTTTCGACAGAGAGATGCTTGTTAATTTAAATAAATTTACCAATAATTGTATAAATGACCTTTCTTTTACTTCAAGAACTCTCATTTTTTAAATTAAAAACTCTTGATTTGAAATTTTTACAATAGCGGTTAAGGTACTTCTAACAAAATATCAAATTCTCCAGAAGCCAAGATTAAAAATGAAGTACAAAGATACAATTTTAATGAAATACGTCAATATGAATTTCTATTTTTAGACTACCGAAAAGAAAGAAAAAGATATCTTATATAAGCTTGTCCGGAGAAGAAGAAGAGAGATAGAATATCTATCTAGATAAGTTACAGCTGCTCGTTGCCACGAGATCTGATGTAAAGTCACCCTCTTCTTTATATAAGCACACGCGGCGTGTAGGAGACACGAAAATATCTTGCAAGGCTACCTCAAGTTAAAATGTTCACCTACACACACACACACACACACACATACATACGGCGTCAATATTGTGACAGGAAACACACACAGCTGCTGTTTACAGTCGTCTCAGATTACACCTATATATCTACATTACAGTTCAGTTCACTTCAGTTAGCCTAAGAGAGAACAAGGATAATATAAAAATATATTTTATGGTTAATAAAGTAAGTTTTTATTTTATATTGTTTGTTGTTTTACTACCAGAGCATGATGGTATAAATATGCCTGCGTGCTTCACGGTAGCTGCTGTACTCTTACAAGAACAAAGTTGTTAGAAATTAAGTTTAAATCGAACGACAACGAATTAAATACTAGACAACGTTGTACATTAAATATGTACATACATGTCTAGTCATAAAAGAAATAATGAATGTTATGCAGAGAATTTTTAATTAAAATACGAGTTTTTTATCATTTCTATGCTAGACTACATTTATTTGTTTTTTTTTCAGGTGTAATGCAATTTTTTTCTTTTAATCTGATCGGAGGAATAACTAAGCGAGAAAATAAAATATACTATAATTTTGTGCCATTATTCTATTTATCTACATTATTTATCATAATAAAATATAATTTTACTTATGAATTATTCAAAATAGAGAATTTAAAAATGAGACCACAGTGTAATTTTTGCAATAAATGTGCACAGAAATAGAACAAAAAATAAATAATTTTACGTAATTCATTTTGAAGTCACACATTAACATAATTCAATGTTTTTATCTTTCAATTAGTTCATTTCTTGGAAGTTTTTAGACCAGATTTTTAATGAAACATACTTAAAAATAAATAGTGTCATCCTCGAATTTTCTTCTTCAAGTTTCGTTCTTTAATATTACTTCGAACAGAGGCAACATGTGTTCTGTTTATATTTTTTGTATAAATCAACTATGTGGTTTAGACATGTTAACAAGTTAGTTACTAAGGTTCGTCTTTTTTTATGCTTGTCTCAACCCTGCTCAACCACCAAGAGATTGGCGGTGGCAAGCCTCTGTAATTTTGCTGTGCTTTTTACACAGAAGACACACACGCATACAACTATTCAACTCGTTTCGTATTTTTCTGCAAGGCACGTACTAGAATAGTAATTTCACTATGAAACAAGTAGGCGCTGAAAACTAAACATAGCCAGCAACAACAACTGCATACAACGTGTATACGTTGTGCGTTGCACTTGTTTCATTGCATGTACATGCACGTGTGTATGGTATGCACACACACATGTATGTTAGTTTGAGAAAACCGGATGCTTGTAAAGGTTTTTCGTAATGTCACTTAGTTCTGCTACACGTCGTCCTCTCTCTGTTGTGTATGGTTTGGCTGTTGGTAAGAGAATGTGAACGTTTCTGATAAAAATACACCATGGTTGAGTACGGTCTAACCTCAATGGTTAGACCGTGTGCGCGCGCGACCATACTGTCTCGCATACGTAATCAAGCAGAGAGCGGTTGATATATAAAATGTATTCGATTGTTTGTTGCGATTGCAAAGAACTGCTCTCTGAGTGCTTTATTTTTTGGCGTGGTTTGTGATCAAAGTAGCTAATGAAATATTTATTATAAGAATGGGATTTCTCAGATTCTAGTCCTGTACATACGCAGGTACAGACAGAGTGAAAAGTACCTGTTGTTTTCTTGTACAAGTTTGTCCTTTTTGCATCTGATACGTACAAGTATATATTAAATACTACAAATAGACAATACTATTCTAAACGATGATAATAAAACAATAATGACGCCTGTATTCTTTAAGTAGTTAGTTTTCTTGTTACATACAAGCATATCATATTTACATGTGAATGTTTATACATACATATACATGTTGTACAGCATTCCATTTGCAACTATCAACAGAGTTGATTTTTATATCTGATCGATTATACGACTATACCTTTTATATTCCAAGAGGGATTATAAAAACTATTTTCTGTATACATTTTGTACCAGTTGACATATAAATAACAACACGAAAATAAACACAAAATAAGAGCAGGCTTTATATATTGTGCATTTTATCATCGTATGTACACACATGAATTGATCCTTTATAGGTTCCGCTATCATATCAATCAATCATCAATGACATGTGAGTTTTAATCATTCATCAATGAAAAATTGTGTACCGAAAAAACCGGCCCAAAAAAACACAAATCTGTTATCTGATATTTCAAACAAATTGAAATTCTGTATCCATATTTTTATACTTTTGCATTTCGATTTCATTTTCTTTTTCAAAACAGAACAATGCTAAATTAATTAATGATAAAAAATAATGTCAGATAATGAATCGAAGGGCTTATTGTTCTAGATATAAAGAATAGAAGGGTGTGTGAGGTATAGAAAACTATATGAAGCAAACGAACAAAGCAGAGAGACGCAAGGTTAACGAACGAAAAATTGTTTCCTACCTGCCTGGAAAGGTAGCACAAAAAACAAGCCAACAATTTAGGTAATTTCATTTATTTTTTCCCTTTTATTTTCAGTTATCGCCAGACTAAATTTCTGTTTCATTATTTCTTTGTAATAATCCATTGGGTTTTATATATATAATCAAAGAAAATAATCTAAATCTGAATAAAGTACCAGGATTGGTTCTTATAAAACCCAAGATTAAAAAAAACCGGAAACCTTCCAAGTGTATCGATTAATTCAATTCCGATTGAAAGACGATATGCACGATCAACTTGAGATTTAGATAAGTCAATCCAATCTTTCAAGTTGGTTAAATCGGATCTAAAGTATCACAATACAAGTAATCTGTAACTATTTATACTTGCTACCAGATAAAATAATTCTAATTTAAATATTACATCTGACTTTATTTCTGAAAGCTATACGCATTTATAATTAAATGTAAATATTGCGAGCTGTATTTGTAAAAAATGTTTAGAGTAATTTAGGTTTCCTACCCTCTGGGTGTGTTTATTTTCTCATTAAAAACAGATTTACCCTGGCAGAAAAACTAAAAAATGTTCTATTCGCAAACATCAAATTATAAAGTTATAGTTGAAGCTTACAATTCAGACAACGAAAAAAAAACTGTTTTGTTAAAATGTACACAGCATAGACAATACCATTTTTTATTGAAGCACGCAAATACTGAAGTTACTAATAACATACAAGAGATACTTGTACACATTTTTCTCCCAACAAAGGATGTTTTTATTTTTGCTGTTCTATTTCCTAAACATCTACATGGCACGGACCTTTCAAAGTGTATATTAAAAATGGTATAAAACCTGGCAATAACTTTTTTACTAGCCTCTACTGTACCAGCGTGTGTATGTGTGTTGTTTTTAGTTTTTTTTTTCATACAAAAACCAACAGGAGATGGGTTTAACGCCCCCCGAGTTCAGCCAGACGACGGGTCGTTTATTTCCGTAATGCCCCTACGTCTCTTCAGCCCCGGCGTCCATAAACAACACTAAATGGGTTTGTTAAAAATTGTTATTTACTGCAATGTTCAATACCAACGGCACATATTAAAGAACGCGAAATAAAGAAAGTACACACAAAAGAAAAATAATGTCAATCATTCTTGCCTGATGTCTTGCTGTTTTTTTTGTCTCGATCGTATTTTTATCGACAATTTGTTTTGTATATTTCAAGAACATCGACAATAAATTGAAGGAAAATATTATCCCGAATAATATAACATATTTACGAAGAATATTTAACAATGTAAAAACAAAGAAAATCATTGCATATTAACAAAATATATTAGAAGAAGACTTGCTAAGATTGTTTAAGATGATTCAATTTTACCTCTTCATATGGTGTAACAAACAGATCTTTTACGCATTTTATCATAGGTATGCACTTTGCTCTTGTCAACGACTATTTTTAAATAGAATATAATTACGAATAACAATAATATTTTCCTAGAATACTTATGTATTATGTAAACAAATTTCCTACAAAACCTTGTAAATAAAAGAACAACTATCAACGACATATGATGACAACTGGGTCTATCATTAAATAATGACATCCGAGTGCAGTAAATATTATTTAATAGAATAAAAACCCCTTGGATCAATTACTATATCCCTTCAATACCATGTCACCTAGTAATTGACCTATTAATTATCAAGTACTTAATTCAATTTACCAAGAGTAAAATCGGGTTTTCAGTGGTAAAACTATTCAAAATATTTTGGTCAAAGTTTGGTTATGGATATTTCAATATAAGTAGTATGTTAAGCCGGTTAGAGAAGTAAACTTACACAAGTCATCTGCTATTGCCAAATCCACTTGGTAAACACACAACACTAGAAACAATAGCACGTTACACAAACATACAACACATTCCGCCATTTTCAGAACAACACTGAAGGTATTTGTTGTCAGTGCGGTACTGTTATATGCTTACAGAAATGAGAACTGCATGAAGCACATATATCGTCCATCTCGCGGGGAACATTGGAACTAAGCAATATTCAATAAACTAGTGATCTTCTTGAAAAGTTTAAAAATTATTTTAATAATTATTGCAATTTGAGTCAAATATTACACAAATGTTAAAACATGTAAATATTTTAACACAACTATTATCATATACGTTATATTACGAGTATGTTACAAACGTATTTTAAATGTTTTTTACCGCGAAATTTAAAAATAAAATATAGAAAACAATTTGGACAAATAACATTTGAAGTTATAATTTTATACGACATATAAAATTTCATTTGATTTTCACTTGTATCTAAACATATATATTCATATCAAATCTAGATAATCTAAATATTATTGATCTAACAAACTGTTTTCAAAATGGAAATAGAAGAATTAAATACAACGAAAAGAATAATAAAAGAATTACATCGACAATGTGTAAATGACAATATACACGTGACTGAAGATTTCCTAACATATTACGTAAGGTTGTTAGAATATCTGAAAATTATCCACTGTTTATTTGACATTTTGTAGGTGAAACTGTTACTGTTGGATCCTTCGTGGAATGTAACAGATGATGATTACAATTTGAATCGAAGAAATGTAGAAAATCTAGTGGATTATTGTGTAGAAACATTGTACGAAGGACGCAGTCCCAGTTTAAAGACTTTACAAATACAGCATTATTTTCAAACTAAATTAACAAGCAAAACACAACTAATTGATGCAAATAGACAGTTGTTAAAAGAATGTCTGAAACCATTGGAAGAAGATATTTGTCATGTTACACTGATTGAATTAAACAGATCTGATGATCATAAATTATTTGATCGAATTGTATTGTATATTACTATTTTATCTGGTTTGGGGAACCCGGAAGAAGATGCGGTAAGCATATAGGTTTTCTACTTTCACTGGACAAAACACAAATGATGATAATTGTTATAAAATTTATAGAGTCTTTTTAATCTATTAATAATCTGTTTAACAATAATTTAAGGTTCTTCAAGAGGCTACTTTCGCTCTGAAAAGTATCTTTGGTGAGAGCGACTTAACGGATTTTGTTCAGCTGAAGCCAGATGAGAAAATGACAGAATTAATATATCTTCAGAATCTTGTAACCGGCATTCGATTATTCAATAGAGATTGTGGAAAACCAGCAGCACCCATTGAAGACTGTAACTTCAGCAATAAACTATAATTATAACGAATTTTAATCACCATTTTGTAGTGCCCAAGATATTGTCCAATGCTTTCGTTGCCATTCAGACAAAATTACAAAATGAATTACTGCAAGTAATGGAGAAAGTCAATATAACTACTTCGGCTATTGAAAATGTATATGTTCTTGAAAGCAATGACGAAACTGGATATTCGTTTGTACTGAATTTACCAGAAGAAGTGTCGGAGGAATTTTTAAGATATATTATGGAAGTATTAGTACTCTCTAGGCAATATGAAGTGTACATTAGGTTTGACATTTTGCATATAATTTCTACCTATTACAAAATACATTTGAAACCATAATACTTCTTTACTTATAACTATTTTTTAAAAAATATTTATTTTCCAGAAAACTACTAACAGATATTCAAGATATCGAAACAAATGGCAACAAATTATTCAACGATTTACAACAAATTTTCATAAAACTACACGCATCTGTAAAAATGAAAGTCGCAGTACCTACAAACATTGTCTATGTAAATATTTCATAAAACTGTTTAAATCCATTATCTATAAACATGTTCATTTTTCAGCCACTTTTTGTTGAACTATCAGAAATTTGGAAAAAAATACAAGATGAAATAGTGCTGTTGTCAAAATATAATAAAATTTTCATGGAAATGCGAGGTATACAAATGCTAGATCCAATTCCTGATAATATACTGAAATTAATGATTGGAAAAGGAGAAATATTGACGGATGCCAAACGATTGGAAAGAACAATGGGTCTTAAAATAAAGGAAGAAAATAATAAATGTGAAGTACTGAATCCATTGAGAATTAAGGATTTTGATAAGATACCATTGCAGGTATTTATAGTGTTAGCATATACAATAATATATTATAAGTAAATGTATCTAGTATTTAGGTTTCTGTGCTTGGAGTTTAGTGGAAACAAAGGGAGGACTAATACCGGGCAATCCTAATATGGGAATATGTAAATGGCATGATAAATGCTATGTATTTTCTTCACCAGAAGCAGCACTTGCCTTTGGGCAAGATCCAAAAACGTAAACACAATTTATAATATTGAAACTGATTCACTGAATGTTGTATAGCTGGACAAAACTTTACAGATATGTAGTACGAGCATTAGAAGGTATCAGAACTAGACCAGAATTAATAAATCTATTACAATTGCACGATCAAATATGTTCTGTTCGTGCCGTCGGTGTGTAAGTGATTACAACATTATTTATTTTTAACAAAATGACTTCATATTTCCAATGAATAACAGATTATATGACAAACCAGCAGAAGTTGTATTAACGTACAATGTTGGTATGCAAACAGAAGTACATCCGATTCCAGAACATATAGATCCTGATTACACATGGAATGTGTGGGATTTGTACCGGCAAGCTATCAAATTGGTAAACTAATAAATATTATTCACTTTTATTCGCATAAGTCAATGTAAAAACTGTATTACGTTTATGCATAACAGTATAAGACTTAGCAGATGTTATATACATTTCAGATCAGTTCTAGGAATTTGAAATACTGTTATTTCAAGTGTAAAACTCTTGCGTTGAGTATTTGTTATGACTTCCTAATATTTATGCTACACCAGCAAATATCACATGGGTTATTGTCAAATTAATTGTAATACTATAAATAGAATACCTTAATATCCATTCCGTCTTGAAGAAAGTATAATTTTTGATCCTGGAGTCTCCTGTCATTCAATTTTATAATAAAACACTAGTTGCACAAAATTTATCTTCACTGGAACATCCATGTTCGAATGACTTGTTGAGCACACACATTTATATCTTTTAAGTTCTGAGTTAACACTTTTGCTACAACACAAATTATTTTGATCACATTTTTTCTGGTTAAAGAAAGACTGTCCGAATGATTTTATTCTGAATACGAAACTTTAGTGAATCTGTTTACATTTAAGAACAAGTCCTGTGTGATCTTGTCGCTCACCCCGAGCACCTCAACTTGAGACAATAATCTGACATCATCAACTTAGTTGCTGAATTAACAAAATATACCACTCTTTTTATCACGATATACCTTACGTCTACACGTATTGAACATCAACTAAGTCCCAAATGTTCGATTTTCTTTACAATGCATTTTACTTCATAACAAATATTATGTACTGTCAAGTCCGTTACATACTAATGAGCTCAACTGATTAAATACCATCCAAATACTTCACATAACATGCTAACAATCAAAGTAAATATGTAATTTCTAATGCAATTACAACTGATTAAACGTGCTATAAGACTTTATATTGTTACCGTTTGGTATTAAAATAATTACTGTATTTACAGGCAAATATAAGCAACTGTAAAACTCATTCTACACAAACAAATAAAAGCCACTTTCGATATTCAGTGCATGCACAGACCACGGAAATAAGTAGCAAGCAATGTCAAACGAAAAAAGATAATTACACAAATATAGCTACTCCATCGAATTTCATCTTTGGTTTACGAGGTCGTAAAGATGACAGTCAGCATATTGTACATCTAACACGACCCGTGGATGAATCTAAATATTACATATGTGCAACAAGTCAAGATTATCCATATGTAAGAATTACAACACTTCGCTGTTCAAAGTTAACAGAACTATATTTTTTCAGAAACATTTCAGCAAACTTTCATTAAAATCAAACAAAGTTGGAACTAAGAAAACTGTGCCACGAAAACCGAAAGAGCATGAATATTTGAATGTATCTTCTATTTCGGACATCCGGTTTGATGAAGAAAAGAAGTACAACACACCAGTAGAGAAAACACGACGTAGAATATTAAAATGTACATGCACAACAACACAAACCGAACAATGAAATAAACAAGATGATACAAATTTTACATTTTTATTGAATTTTTTTTATAATATAAAGTGAGAATGATAATGTCAAAATGAAATGTTTACATATTAATTACACTGAATGGTTCGATTTTTGTCTGTCGGAAGAATAATAAACAATTTATAAAATAATTCGTACACATACACATTTACAATAATATGTATGTGCATATACGTATTTATATATATTTATATATAAAGTTTAATCATTACTTCTGTTGTCGGGAACATATGTTTATGTGTGTATGTACTTCTAAACTGATAAGTCTTATTTCACTAATAATTGTTAACTATCATTACAATAATATAGCACAGACACTCATACAAAAAAGACTTAATACTATGAACAGAAAAGTTAGTCCTTTTTAAAAAAACTCAGGAATACAATCCTCAATTTAAATAAAATCATATCGTGTGTAAATGTTTGTGTGTTTGTTTGGGTTTTTTTTATATGTTTTAAATGTTTTTAAAGTTGTTTTGTTTGTCAGAAACCTACTAGCGTATTTCGCAACTACTAGATAAATATGTATCTTATACTTTATAAAATATGAAGAGCAAGTTTTTAGCTTAAAATAATTTACATTACAGTAATACAGGCTACTGTCTTATCTTCTTTTTTCCCTTAATTTTTATCAAAACATTTTATCTCATATCAACACTTTACACACGCTAGTAGTATTCTCTGTCTGTCTGACGACTGACTGACTGAAGTGTGTGAGAGATAGATAGATAGATAGTTAGAGAGAGACAGAGACAGATACAATTACAGCAGTTACTTCTTTAGTCAACAAAGTGTGTTTTCAAATACTTCATCATGCCAAACGTTCTGAAACGTTTGACACCGATAACTTTCATTAGATCATCATCACAGATGGCGTACTGCTTGTTCTTAGGGTCGTACAGATTCCGTTCTTTAATTATAGCCCAGATCTTCTTTACTACTTCGTGACGGGCCATCATATCTTGTCCGACGAGTGCAGACAATTCTGGTGATAAATTATACGCACGCGTATATCCACCGCCTCCACGCTTACCACCACCAGCACCCTAAACATACATTAATAAATAAATCATCACTTAATACGTAGTAGTTCAACTATCACTATATATATATATAAATGTACTTACTCCTTTCTTTGGCTTTTTAGTTTTTGACCACTCTTCATCAGAGTCAGATTCGGAACCCTTCTTCTTCTTGGGCGGCAATTTTCGTGTTTTGATTGGTTTTGTTTTCTTCGGTGAATATTCCTCATCGGACTCGGCATCTGAACCCTCGCTGGCATCAGATTCCTCCGAGGTGGCTTTCTTTGCTTTTTTAGCTGCAGGTTTCTTTCCGCCAGCACCACGCTTTGCCGGTTTCTTATCTTCCTCCGAATCCTCTTCCTCCTCAGATACTTCCTCCTCGTCCTCTTCCTCTTCTTCACTGTCATTCTTTTTCTTGGATTTCTTTTTGTCTTTTGAATTAACGAACTCCATAACTAAATCGTCTATTTCTTTCTTGCGTGATATTAAATCACAATCTAATTTCTGTTCTAACTGCTGCCTCACTTTCTTAGCGGACATTGTCGCTAGGTCCGCATCTTTTAAGATAGCTAGAAAAAATATATTCCATTTCGATATTTGTTTTATCAATTATGTACGAATATAAATAAAATAATTTTACATTACTATTTTTGTCAAGATTTAATCAGAGATATATGTATATTAAAGTACAACTGATTGTTTATTTATTTATGTGATAAGAGAATAAGATGAATGTTTATGACGCTGACCTAAAAACCATACAAAACAATGTTCTTGCCAAAACTATTTAAATTATTATCTAAACCTGTTATAATTAAACAAATACATGCATGTTGAAATGTAAATAATAGATTTGTAAAAAGAAATTCAAGCTAACATAGGGGACGCGCTTCCCGCCATTTTACGATTTACCCAAGCCAAAACAAGAAACCCAAACTATGCCTACAAAGGAACTCCAACTTAATTCCCCACCTGGAATTTCTCAATAAACATGATTAAATCATATTCGTACACAAATGATGTGAAATACTGCGCCGTACCTAACAGGTTTACACGAAAACATTCTGTTCGATATGAACGTTTGCAGTTAGAAATGAATCGTCACAGCAAGTCAACCAGACGACACATCAACTTTTCACAAAATCTCGAAAAATTAACTAAAATGTTGGGGAGAAAAGTATACAGATAAATCAGAAATAATTTTATGAACAATATTCATTAATGGCATTTTGAATGTATAAGTGTAAAAACAGAGATATTTTCAAAATAAGTACAGCGTATATACACGTATAGTGTGCAAGCGTCCTATAGCCATTGTTTGTATACGGATCGACCGCTCAGCCACATATTTTACAAGAGTAAAATCCCTTATTTCCTTCGTGAAGCCCCCGAAATTCGTACACCGAAATATGTTAAATAATTTAACAAGCTCAATTATGTATGTTTTACAGTGATCAATGCATTAAGTATGTGAAAAAATTAAACTTACCGGTAATTTCTTTGCGGAGATCGTCTTTCGAGATGTCTGCCATGTTGAAAGTAGAAAGAGACGTACACTATACAAAGCGAGACGGCGGACTGCTGACGAATCCCACAAGCCAAACACTACAACAAAACTCGTCCCGCGACCCACTAGCACTGTACTTCTTCTTCTCCGTAACACTGCAAAACCGTCGTTATATGCAACGGCGATACGTGCCAGCCAATTCAAATTTATATTCGTAATATTTTTAAACCTTGATTTAAATGTATTAGAAAATATAACATGTATTTATTATTCGTATAAATAATAAATTTACAACGAAAATTTGCAACACATGAAAATTGAATAATTATTACTTCATATTAGTATGATTCAAGTAGCTTATACGTATAGCATGTAACGTATTTGCATTGCTTGATAATGATAAAATTTATATGCAGCGTAATAGATTTTATTTACTGCATATTCAAATAAATACAATTATATTAATCTGTATGGAGATTTATAAATTACCATATATATTATTAATCAATACAAATAATGTACAGATATGTTAATACTCTAGCAAATATCAAGTCGATTTAAACGTATAACATAAACAATCATGAAAACAACTTGACAGTATTAAAATTCAAATGAACTACAGTGCAGTAGATGTCAGTCAAGTGTATTCAGTCAGTCAGAAGTTCATCCTATGCGTACATAGATGGCAGTGCAAGTATCAAGGTCTGCAATGCATTTCAGTTTATTGACAGTAGTTGTCGCGGCAGTAGTAATATTGAAACAATATTGCAATAGACAAAGACAGGATGATCGCGTTGCGCGTTGAGGAAAAAATGACGAATGCGCAGCCAGGACCGGTTTATTGGTTGGTTCTTCTCTCGTTTAGAGGTTGGGGCAAGTTTTTAGTGAATGCAGTTTGCTGCCATGCAACTAAAACGATTTCGTTGTACCATGACCCGATTTTGAGTGCAACATGTACTAGCTATCGTGAAAACATCGGGCAGGATTCCCAAAACGCCGGGTGGGCCGTCGCGATAACCTCCAGTCAGTCTCATCGCATCACGAAGGTCGCGGCCTTAACAAGAACACACACACAAATATATCCCTTTGTGTTCCAAACAGCGGCGACCTTCTCTCAATTTTCGTCTGTCGAAAAATGAAAAAAAAAAAAAACCAGGACAAAATGAAGACACGTAGATGTCACGAACTGTGCATATAACACAGTTGAGCAATCTCTGCACTTTAATCAACAGTACGAGTATTTGGTTATAATAAATTCGTAGATTTTAACTATGGAAACAATAATGATTATTCATGGGAAATATATAAGATATACATTCGAAAGTTACTATTGGTATTTTTACACCTAGATTTGTGTTATTAGCAATGATAGTAATGCCTGCTGGGATTACTACAGACTACGACGGGTCACCAGTTTGAATGTTATTCGACACTGGATCCCTGAAACTGAGTACATATAAGGACTATGTGTGCAAGTGTGTGTGTGTGTGTGTTGCGCCTGGCCCGCGTAACTACTGACAAGAGTGAAGGGGGGCATGCAGGCGTCGTTTGTGCACTTCATTGCTGCTGCAGCACCGGTTACAATTTATGTAGTTATTGATTTTCGGTTGGACTCACTTTATCGTAAAAAACAGGGCGTTGGTTGAAGACGCGGAGCAATTTTTGACAACGGAACAGCGTAGCGCGCTTGCAGTAATACACGACCGACGAAGCAGGGACGGGAAGGGGGCGCTTGAAGTTCGTTCACGGTGTGCGCGGCGCGACGCGACGCAAAGAACACCGTGTGCATCGATACATAGACGTCGTAACTAGAATATTTCTTCTGGGGAGCAAATTCATCCATACACTTCTCAAAAATTATTAATTTTTCTTTTATTAAATTATACGTTTTTAAGTATTATAAAATTTCCAATTTGAAACTTAACATTTTTAAGATGAGAAGGATTTAATTTATTATTTATTTATTTAAGTAAATATTCATATTGTGTAATAAAGGTTGAAATTTGAGGAAAATTTAATAGAATCAAACAAATTTATACGAAAAATCATATAAGATTATTTCCTTATTCTCATCAATGAACATTTGGGTTGACGTAAAAATTTAGTGTATTTTATAATAATTATGTATAATCATGATATGTATAAATATTAGATACTTAATAATCTGTTAATCATTCTAAAAAAACTATTAATAAGATTTAACTGGAAAATATCGTAGTGCAATATTGATGTTAGTATATTTTATTTTAAACATCAACTATCTGTAGATTCAGTTCAATTCAATCCCCAGCTACAATTGAATAATCTTCAGTGCAACTGGTTATATTTCTGTGTACATGTGTATTGACAATACGCACTGGCCTACCCCAATGTCGCCGTCTATGGATGCACCGTGTACCCCACCCCTGTCTCCGTGTGCCCGTTGCGCGTCACCCGTTGCCCTGGCAACATGAACATCTACGATTGATGAGACAGTTGCACGTCTGTTCTGTCGAATATTATTGCGGGGAAACGTACGAAGTGTATACAGTGGCTATCAATAGGTGGTGTCCCCCTGATCATCAGCGTACAATGTTATGCGTATATGGGGGTTATATATGTAGCACGTGTAACTCACACACATACACAGCCAGACGCACATGTTCATGGACGTACGTACGTACACGTTACACGGCAACCAGCAGTTAAATTTATATACTTCCATTCATAATTACGTTGTGTGGTTTGTTCGCTCTCGCTCTCTCTCTCTCTCTCTGACTGTCTCTTTATACTATATACTACGTGTGCTTTTATTTATTTCCGCACAGGCGTAAGTGTGTACGCATCACGCGTGATCTCTGCTAGTACACGTGCGTGAACGAACAGAACTGCGAATGGAGATCAGGTGGCTTGAGATTTCGTGCAAACAAATGTTTAATATAAGATCATATACACACTCTGTGTGTGTGTGTGTGTATGTGTGTGTAATGTAGAGAAGACTGTATATAAGCAAGTGCACTGCGCAGGAAGCCGGACTAGGTTAATAACCTTAATCATGACACGACTGAATAAGAATGCTAATCTGCCACGAATTCTTGGACTTGGCATTTACAAGTATTGCAAAGTATTTAACAAGATTCTATTGTAACTATAACACATTGATGGTTAAACTGTAAGCAATATTCTTAATATTAAAGAACATTTAGTCCAGATTGTTACAGTATTATTTGATGTCAAACATTTTACGCTGAGAATCTACAAGAACTATGTTTTGTACAGTGTAATACTGAATAATGTAAGTTTAATTTCGGCAAGATATCACTACTATACAGTATACAAATAGACCAGTGTGTGTATATACAAAATATAACGCTATCTAATTTAGCCTGTGGTCAGATAAGTAAAATATTTGGGCCGGCACGCAATTTGCCGCGACCTTTGTCAATAATATTCGTACTGACGATGGTGTAACGCACGATACGAAGCACGAAGCACGGTGCATGCACACGAAACATGAACATCAGATACAGATACACAACCGATACACACACACACACACACACAGAGGTGTACAGAGAGAAGAGGCAACAGTGAAACAGAAAGAGACGTGTAGATGTGTGGAGGAAGTGAGAGGATGTTAGTCAGTCATTCGTGGGCCCAGTGGGTACGGTCGCGCGTACATCGGTCGGTTTCGGGGCGAAATGTTTCAGGACGGTTAGTATACAGGGTTCCACAGACGTAGCGTAAGGTCAGTAACCGAGTGAGACAAGGAGGGAACACAATAAAAATAACAAAATCCGACCAGAGAGCTCTAGTGAGTGCTCTAACATACACACACACATACACATACAGAGAGAGAGAGAGAGACTTGTAAAAATAACGGAGCATTTTTATCAAGAAACGTTCTCGAGGCACAACGCAAGCCGTACGGTGGGGATAAATCAAGTAGAATTTAAGAAATTAGATGTTTTTATTGTCAGCCAGTCACATACAAGACAGAGACTTATACTACTGACACATGTGTGTGTGTGTGTGTGTACATGTCATTTACTTCTTGAAATGACGTTGACCGGACGGACGCACTTTGGCTATACACAACACCGGTTGCAAGATGCCGCTATAACGCAACAGTCTGCCAGTTTCACACACACACACACAAATGTATTATATATGATTAATATCTACGTATCCTTCAAGCCTACAGGAATAAATACCTTTATATAGCTAAGGTACATATATAACATGTATCAGTTTATACATATACACATGACATATGTTCAGATATTTTAATTAGATGCGCGTTAGAGCTATACATCGCTTTGTTAGATAATTGATTTCAACTCTATACTGTAAATGACAGAATGTTATACAGAATTATGTATACACATATTCATGTCTTTGGTTAAACACTTGAGCAAATAGACGAAATTTGCATATGAACGTAACGTCTTGGCATCATTTCAAATAAGAGCACACACTGCACATATTATATGGTCGTAAATTTATATGAAACCCTTTCACTCAGACAGTTCTGTTGTTCTTTTTTCTTTCTTGAAAGTACACACGGAACATTGTCATTATGTGTAATATTTTGTATAAAACTTTTGGTAAATAATCTCTATTTTCTTATGACGCCACAAGTTCTTGTATAAAATTATATATATTTTTAGTTTCTGTGTAATTATAACCAATACAATACAATATTATTATTTGAAAATAATGAGTATTGTAACACATATGTACATTTGAAATACAGTATACTATATTATGTACCATATCTTTAACCTTCAGTATACATATCACATTTGAGCTAAAAATATTAATATTAAATTATCTTTTGAAGTGTACAACGTATCCCTCTTATGAATACAAAAATTTACGTTAATTTAAATATTTAAAAATCGACTCAACAACTGGATTGTGTGACGTTTCATTAAATCGCGTCAAGATGCTGGCCACAGATTTCTTGAAGAACGATGGCAGAAAATAAAAATCACCATTACACACATGCCCCTATAAACTAGTGCCCCCCCTCCCCGCCTGCTCTCGTAACCCCTTGCCATACATATACATACATACAGGTATTACCGATGAAACAAAATGAAAACGACAGTGGCAGGTGTTCGGTAAAATGGCCACGGCCGCTTTATTACGTTATACCTTTGCGAATCGACAAAAATGAAACGATTCTGTTCCATTGTTTCAATATGAAAACAATGGAACAGAGTATGCGTCATAATGCAAGGTTCGGTTGTCCTTCAAAATCAGTGTTGCATTGCATGGATGAACTTGAATACAGTATTTAGCCAAAACTTTACTAACAAAAAATAAACTTTCAGTCAATATTTTTATATGATACAGCTTAAATTCAAAAACTGTATTCTTTTAAAACATTTTATAGTTAAATTAGGTACAAAATAATTCTAAAAATAATGTGTATATTAACAGATTTCAACGTAACTTTCATACATGAGTCAGTGTGTACATTTCGTAAGGATAATTGGTTTAAAGTATTTACTACTTCAGTATGTTGATATGTTTAAGTAACAGTAAATGTTTATGTGATCATATGTTGCTAAACATTAACATAAACTAGTTTTCATGAAATCTCTATCTTGGAATCTGCTGTTTTAAAGAATATTAAAAATTGTACTGTTTATTGTATAAATATATAAAAGGATGATAAAAGTTTGACAAGCGTGTTTTGTTGCAAGTACGACGTAGTTGTATATCTACAGCGTTCTGTTGGTAACGAACTGCAACGAATCGGGTTACCGCGGCCATGCAACAGAAAACGGTGGCCAGATCCTAGGCCACTAACACTTTAACCAGCCTCTGTGTGTGAACATAACAGCAAAAATAGAAATCTCGAAACGGCAGTGACCTTAAAATCTAGTTTAAAGTTGTATACGCGCACCGGTTTTTTTTTTATTATTTATCGCACGCTGATATTATTAACATGAAATGCAAAACGCGAACTAGAAATTAGAGAATTAATGTACAGCGGCTAATTTATCACCTGACCGTATTCATAAATAAATGTTAATATCAATCCGAGGCGAGCGACGGTGATGTGACAAATTACGAGATGTATACCTTTCAACAATTAATCCTCATTATCATCTGTTTGTCTACATATATAATTATAGGAACCATTCAGAGTGTTGTAAATTATAATTGAATCAATTGAAAATTGTCATTTCAATACTTTGACAACAACGATTTCTCGTTTTAACACAGCACCGAAAAAAAACAGGAAAAAAGTGAAATTGTGGCTGTATTGAAGAGGCTGATGTTAAAAATTGCATTGTACCCGTCCAGACGAACGATATCCTTGGAGAGTCGAAAACAACTCATCAAAAAAGAGAAGAGAATTTAAAAAATCAGATGCACAGGATTCCGAATTATGAGCGAGCAAGGCCGAGCCACCAAACTGGAAAATGGCAACTTGCTCTCTCTCTCTGTGTATGTTTATGTACTATGCGCACTGAGGGCTAAGACGAGCGTAGAAAAAACAAACAATATGAAAGGAAACGAAACGGCGACCGAAAAAACAAGAATATCGATCCATAAAATAAAGACGCGGTGTCCGAGCGTTGCCTGGGAATAAATTGTTTCTGCCTTGGACACATGTCAGTAAAACGATGTAGAGACATCGCCCCATTGGCGTACACACACAGGATAACAAACACACTAACACGCCCCCGTGGGGGCCAACCAAATTACTAACTATTAGGAAAATAATCATCCGGGAATTTCACTACTTTGCCATCCACAAGGCAAGATTAATTAAAAATTATGACGATATTCCATACGTTAGGGTTTACTTATGTGTATCCATAAATATGAGCTGCAAAAAGGAATTATATTTTAACTAAAATTACAATGATTAATATTTAGTAATAATTATATCGAATTAATATTATTTATCTTCATGTTTTAGCAAGTTTCATTCCTAACTATATTTACATAATCTAATTGTCATAATGTATATACAGAAATATCAAATTCACGTACGTTAAATTAAAATAGAACTCTAATCGATAATCTGAATATAGTTTGTAGTATTTTTACCATTTTATTTCTCTAAATATACACTGTACTAATTTTGAATCGTTCCAGTGCAAGCGTATACACATATGTAGATAACTAACAGGTATTTATTTGTGAAATCAGATGTTATTTTAATCCTTTTTTATATTCTCAAATAATAAGATATATATTACAAATATTTTTATATCCCAAACCTTAACCCAATGTATAATGTAATATAATTATCGGTTAAACGTGTACAACACAATTATAACATACAAAAATTGGCCATATCGGAGTTGACAGTGCGCAAAAAAAATCCTTGAGACCATTGTAGTCATTTCCGGCGCCACGCCGCGGACAAAAAATGTTTTGTGGCACGCCCATGGCGTATCACGCGGCGATATTAAAGGGCGGTCTGTGCGGGGTGAGGATTGCGGAAGCAAGGAAGGGAGGAAGACAACCCATTGTGCATGAACTGACGATCCGGGGTAACTTGGGGGTGGACTATAGTAGAAGGGCAAGAGGGTGGTGGTGATGGTATACAAAACGTAAAGTGCTACACGACACGCGAGCGACACTTAGTACAAAGATAGCTTAGTACAAAACATAGCTCGATTATTTCGGAAATACAAAAAGTTATCGGCCGAGTCCACGGAATCGTATCCGGCGGTAACTGACCTAACACAACTTTCCCCCCTCCGCCGCTGTCCGTCTCTTCACTCCTCATGCCATGCTTCCACTGTTGTATGGTGTTTCGTTCCGTCAAACTACTGACGATGGCACACCAGTGCGGCAAGGGGTAGGGTAGGTAACTTCGCCGACAGAATAACATTCGAAACGTGTTTCGACTGTTTTATCGTTTCGCTTCGTTCTTCTTTTTGTTTGTTACTTACTGCTTTTGTTGTTCTTGTAAACTCCGTTCCCCCCGCACCGTCCGTCTCTCGGACACTGTTCGTTGCGTGTTTGCGAGCGAATAGCTGAGCCAGTGAGCGAATTTTGACGCTGACCTGCCTTAACGCGAAAGTAGTACACGTACGAAAATTTAAACGTGCTGTCCGAGTAATATATCTTTAAAATGTCACTACCTTTCCTTATCTCTTTATTCCGTGTTCGTCTTTTTATAGACCTTTTATTTTTTTACTATATTTTTAATCTGCTGAAGTGGTTTATAAAAGTAGAAATTTATTCAAATGAATTTAGTAGGAAAGAAGTCCAGTATTAGTAAAATAATATTTCTTGTGTAACATCAGTAAATTTCCACTAAAATGAGAACAGAACATTAATTTGTAATATGCATTGTACTCGTATTATTGTGTTGTATTTATGGATTATCCTGATAACATGTTTGCCGTATGTGAACACGTAGTTAGTTAGAAAAATAGCAGATTATTGCAAAGTCTAATGCTACCGTACATCGAATAAAGTATCACGACAATGTACACGATGGTGTATGATCGAAAATTTAAAGTAGGTAGCTTTAGAGTAGAATTAAATATTGAAAAAGTACACTGGTACATTATAGATCTGTAAGAATATATAAATATATAACGGGGGTTTTGCAGACTTATGTCTATTGTTTTGTTCTGATTTTATTTCTGCCTGTCATATTTCAAAAACATACTCTGTTTTGCTGCTGCTGGTACTGCATGTTCTTTATGCAATAATCTGTACGTCATATAATCTATAAAAGTACTTGCATAACTAATTACGTGCCAATTATTCATGTAGCAGAACATTCTATATTTAATATCGGTTGTCTTCATTCTAATGTATCAATATATATGTGACATTCATGTAACTTTTCATATATTATTATAAGTCGTATTATTTATGAGAAAAAAATTAATAAAACAATATTAGTAACAAATTTACGTTAAATCATTTAGAACAACAATTTAATATTGTTATTAAATTATGTAATTTGTGCAACAAAAAACGTACTAAATTTGTAGTGTTTTAAAACATAACATTAGTTCAAATTCCTGTAAATATACTACCAACAATGTGTCTATTAAAAAATCATGTCTAGATTCTGTTTTAAAGAAATATATGTGTCATTCTCTCTTGAAAGTTCATATTAATATCTCTTTGTTAAATAAATGTTTATGAGAATTAATGGTATGAACTTTTTATCCTGACCTGCCTCAATTTGAAACCAAGTAAAAGCGTTAAAATTTAAATGTTTATTGTATACACGCACACACGGTTCACACACGGTCCGTATGTATGCGCGTATACGTACAATATACATTTTATAATTGGTCTCGTATTTTAATATGGCTACTTCATTATACCAACGACACGGTCTACTGATCTCACTGTTCCACACATGTACATATACATGTATGTATATGTATAGCGAAATACAATTATACACTGCACTGTACTCACTCATCACTCAACACTATTACCATTTCCACTCACTCACACTCACATGAAAGTTATTTAATTTCGGTTTGCGAGTTATTGTTCCACATAAGTATTTTTTTCTCATAGTTTATAAATATGAATGACTATTTTTCTATACGATACCGCGGAAAGAATATTTCAAAATATTTTCCAGATGTAAAGATATTATGATGAGCGCTAAGTATTTATTTAAATGAAAAACGAAAACACACAGACATGAATTTAACAACAAATGTTGTCTTGTTGAAGCAATATTTTGTCGTTGAAATATGTGTGTCGTTAATGGGTCCATATAAGTTATGTCACATAACACGGCATAATTTATTTTGTACACTAAAATTACCCTATGCAAACATACTTACTTTACGTTAACTTTGGCTTAAGATATCATCTGACATAATATGGAAGTTAAACTGTATTAAATATGTTTGTAGACAATTTTTAATAAATATTGCAAATAAGCTATACTTCCTATACATTAATTTGCATGTATCATTTTATTATATGACATTTTGATAAAATAATTTTGCAATAATTTAACCCTACACTGATTACACAATCATGAGTGTAAATTAATTAGCTGTAAGTGGTAATTGTTAATCACTTTCACATTAACACGGACTTTGTGTTTTACATAAAACAACAATAATAAACAACCGCATAGAAATGTGATTCGGAGAACTGGCTATTCCGGTTCAAGATTCAAATCAATTTCTTGTAAACCTTCCAAATAAACAAGTCACAGGAGGAGAGAAAAATTATGAGACGAATGAAGTAAACAACACGAGAAGAAATGGTGTAATGTAGTAGAGAGTAGCAGAGAGAATGATTTTCTTTTAGCACCATCTGTTGCCGACGAATGGTGAATGAAACATTTGTTTTATTCTAGTAGTGAAGAAATAACACATTCATTACAGACATTTAAATTTTTATCGCCCATTACAGCAAACACCTATAAGCAAACATTTACATGATTTACATGATGAAGAGTGAACAAGTGAATCTATAATAAACAGTTCATAATTAATGGCTTCTATGATGCTAATTGACTACATAAGTAATTAGATTTAAACATATCATAACTTGTATATGCATACATGCACACAGACACACATAAGATTACTCGCGTATACATATATTAGTAGTTGTAGTAGTTGTAGGTAGTAACTAGCTATCTCTCTTTCTCTCTGTATATATATACTTAAGTAAGTATATACGTACGTATATGATGAAGCTATCAGTTATCGCTCAACTCAAGTCACTCATTCAGACACTTTAACTGTCTACTGATCGCTTTACACATGCAAATTTGTACAGTTTTAAACTTAATTACTCACTTTCAAATATCGTAAATTCTCGTTCTCTAACTGCACTGTGTTTATACACGTTATTTACTTAATAAAACAATGGATTATTAGTTAAAACAGCGAGACATTACCCATAACTATACAAACACAATAGAGAAATGACATATAATATTTTTCAATTGTATACTTGAATTTGTTCATGATTGTACATAGTTTTATTTATTACACAAATCTAGGCATTACAAACTGAATTATAATGAACAATATTACATAAAATTTACTCTAATATTTTCTTCCGTATTTGCAGGAGTACAAGTATGAATATTCTGTTCGGATTATTACATTTATTAAATTCATAATTGTTTGTTGTTATTTAATTTCCTCTCTTTGTATGCCGGTGGCCAGCGTAAGACAGGTTTCGTTCCGTTTCGTGATTTCGTGGTCACCCTGTACAAGAGGGAGATGTGAGTGAACAGATAAGGAACGGTGTGTGTGTGTGTGTGGGGAAGGGGGAGGGGGGCATTGTAGACCAACAATACGGATTCTTGGCTCCTTGGCGTCACAATTTAAACTGTGGCTACACTACATTTGCATACGAGAAGTATAAAACATGCGAAAACGAGTCGAGTTTCAAACTAAATTATTTCTTTGACGCGATAACAAAAAATTACGCGAAGTTTTTAATTATTCGAAGCAGATTTGAAGCAGCAGTAGAGTAACAACACTAGTGCATACAATATATACATACATACGTACATATATACGGTTGTCGACTTGACTCACGCAACCGTTTGCCGCTAGGAGCACTGGATTCCGCTCGGTAAAAATTGCAATCATAATTTCTGCATGAGATACATATCAAATTGTTATAAATTTGCAATTCTGTCGAGCTTGTTATGCCAAGTTTAAAAACTTTAAAATTTCAGAACTATACGATTATAATACGAAACGCAACGTAACGTAACAATATTCTATTCAACGAAAGGGAGTGAGTGAGCGGGGCAGCGGGTTGGGAGGGGGGGGCGAATGCATGTTAAGCATGGGCGCACGTTAATCGTTAATTTGTAAGGTGCAGTGACTTGGTAATTAATTAGAATTTTGTACATGAGTCATTAATCAAAATTACAAACTTAACATATTACAGTTTAATATCAAATGTTTCTTTGAAGATATAAATACGTAATGTTATCATAAATTTGGAAATCTTACAATAATAAGGCGGAGAATTTAAATATTTTAGAGTAAATAAATGTGAAAATTTTCTATTGTACGCTAGTGTAGATTTCTAGTTACGCGTTTAAAATAAACGACATTTTTTTCCATTTCCAGTGAAATGTCGTGGCCTCGAAATCTGTACATAAAATATTCTCACTTCTAACAGTCAGTGTTTGTGTGTGAGAGGAAATTAAAAGAAAATAACACCGTACCAACCAGGAACAAACTATAATATAACGAACAGTCACACAGATATACATATATACGTACGATATATTATAAGAGTTTCGTTTCCATTTACTTTATGGAATCTTACTCGTTGATTTTTTTGTCTGCAATAATTATGCTAATGTAATATAATAGGTTGCATTTGTTTTTGTGTAAATTTAAAACGTAGTCATGGTAACGAAAACCAAGGCCACCTGCGTGAATAATTAATCATTTTACCGCCATTTGTGCATAAAGTGTCAGTTTGTATAATAAAAATGTCCGAGATACAGTATGAGACCAGGGGCTCTGTATATGCATTAATTAACAAACGTACATGCGTACATGCGTTATATATACTTTTACAAGTATATAAGATGGATTATTTAAAAATTCCGAACTAATAAATTAACAAATATCCACTTACATGCAATAAGTACCTGCGCTATTTTTAACTAATTGCAATAAACTATATATAAATCAGATAAGAATTTTCTAATTTAATATGTACAAGTTTACTTTGAATTTTAGTTTAAAATCTAGTATTTTATGTAAATATATTTACTTGTATTGAAATAGAAATTGTGTTCACTTGTATTTGTATTTTGAATGTACATTATAAAATAATATGTTTGACATTAAGCTAATCTTTTTCCTTAACCTAGTTACATTTGCGAAATGGTTTATACCACGAGTTTATTTACAATTTAAAACCATGCAGAAAAATGCATTCTCGAAATGCGTTTCGAGATTCATGCAAGGAATACGAATAAATATGTTTTAATGTATATATGCGCGCGTGTGTGTGTGTTCTAGTTTATTAAAGTTCACTATATATACTAGGTATGTATGTATTAGTGTATGTATGTATGTAAGACTTCATTTATATACAAAATGCATGTGTGCACACACCACGGTGCTGGCTTAGATCTTTAACTAAATGCATCTCATATGGGAAGTAGGTATATCGGCATTTATATACTAGCACTTTACAGTGAGACAAGTGTGTTTGTGTACAAACTAGTTTATACTTGTATATATAGACAAAATTCACTTGTGAAACTATATATCATCCACAACTAATACTTACATTCAACTAGACAACATATATATTACATTATATATTTACTTAATCAACAATCAAAAACTGGATCAATGTAGGCATCATGATATATGCAAGGTAAGTATATTTATTTATTTAAACAATAACTTTTTAAACGTAATTGACTTGCTGTTGACAGTTCTTGTTTTTCTGATATATAAATTACATAACATTTATTTGTATTTCAATAATATTCTCTGCAACGCAGAAATATTTTATTAAAAATATTTCCTTCAACATTTGTAATAATAAAATTACTTTCTCAAATGTATGCAGACAAGAGAGTAATATTTTTATATGAACAATTTCTAATTTAATAAATAAATGCTATGAATTTTTGGTGTGTCGTCATTTCCGTTCTAAAGCCCGTATAAATATGTCACATGTGTGTTGTGATAAATGTGGTGAATTTATTGTGTATCGTACGAAATCAATTACATGCAAATTGTTTAATAAATTCGTCTGAGTGCATCGGTATATATGTGTCACGAAAAAATCATTGCACACACATTGCTCATGTCATTGTTTAAATATGAATTTAGTTCAATGAATTCACATTACTGTATTTACTTAGCAACTGAAATAGTTACTTTTGCATTTCGTAGCTATATAGTAACATAAATAGTTTTAGCAATTTAGTATTAAAGTAAGCACTTAGTAAAATAGCTAGTGATACAGCTACTAATGTTTAAATTTAAAAATAATAATAATTTAAACATATTTGTAAGTATTTTAGAAAAAAACTACCTGATCCATTCAGATGAAATAATGTATATTTTTTGTTCAACAAGCTTGTAATTTATTTTAACTTATTGGTTGGTTTACTGGAAGCTATTGACGTTGGACGGAAAGTCTGATGGGATATATTTGTAAGACGAATCATTGCAACTGATTTCGTCTGACAGACAAACATGAAAGAAACAAATGGCAACCTGTAGAGATCAAATGATTTTCAAACGTTGATCGGCGGCAGTGTGACTGCGGTATATCGGGGTGACGGCAGCTATGCTATCGATCAAGAACCCGATCATGACTTAACGATCTGTTCACGACTGGAAAGAGTGAGTGAGACAACATTATACTATACGCACACATGTACACTTACTTACGCACCATACAATTGCATTTCAGTGCAGTTCAAGTTCAATATAAAACGCGTTCGTACATAAAAATACTTGAATTTCATTCCGCATTAATTGCCAAAATGAAAAAAACCAACCAGCTCTCTGTATGTATGCGAGTACAAGTGAGTGTGCGTGTGTGTGTGTGTGTGTGTGTGTGTCAGTTGATTTGGAATTCCGTTCACATGTCTCTCCGATTGTTTTCGCTCTTAGTGAGCCAGCAGCAGCAGGAGCAGCGGCGAAAGAGAGGCAAAAGAGAAAGAATTAAAGGAGAGAGAGAGAGATGGAGAGAGGTGAATAGTTTGTGAACGCGCGTCTACTATCCGTTATAAGAAGTGTGAGTGAGTGAGTGAGTGAGTGAGGTAGGGTATGGTAGGGTAGGGGCAGCGATTCGGCTTGACCTTGAACGAGTGCATTGCATTCGTGAAGCTCTTTTTGTTTTTGGACAGCGCGCTGTTTGGCAACGAGCGGTCAACAGACGAACCAAGGTTGAAACCAGTTCATTATACTCTAACCTTCCTCAACGGGCAATGGGCTTAAGTCAGGTTAGGGACGGGTTCGGCAATGTGGCGACGCGCGCGCGAGAAAGTACATCGAATGTTTCGTGCCAGTACACGATGTTACTTTCGGCCATCATATATGTACAATACACATGTA
>JAGJTL010000032.1:1672637-1684534 GCA_022063505.1 Calosoma granatense
CTGGGAATCATGTATAAATAGACTCGGCTTCTGTGTACTAATATCTTATTCACTGTCTTTATTGTATATATGACAATTATTTCTGTAATGTAGCAAGGATAAAAGTATACGCTTGCAAAACATATGCCACAAATAATCACATATAAAACTGCAAGTACTGTCCTGATGTGACCGTGGCAACTTTTCATTGAATAAACGTTAATTTCAACTGATGATAAATACCAGTTTTCAACGTTACCTAATTCTGGTATTTCTGATTAAATACTTCAATGAATCAGACAACGGAATTTCCGTATATAATAAAATTTTTACGCGAATTTTTTTTGTCATTAACACCACAATTATTAACCAAATACAAGTGTGAATCATCTCTTTGTCGGTATGTAAGAAAATATGTGTACTTCTTATAAATATATAACTGTCAGATATATACTTAGATATATATTTGTCGTATATGCGTAGGACTAAAAGAATAAAAATAATATTGTTATATGGAATCCTATAAATATATGTTTTCAATAAATTTCTGTACTCTTAATAGTTTCCTGTTTATTTATATCGTTGTTATCACGCTAATGATTAAGATATTAATTAATATTTAGATAAAGAGACATATAAGGCTAGATTAATCATTGCTATTATCTAATTATGCACAGCCAGTTATTTTCAGTGTTTTTACATTTAGTATCCATGCCACGTTAAGTGCATATTTCTCAATATCTTAATTTGTTAATCAGTAAGAAGATAATTATATCTTTATACAATGTCTCTGAAGATTCTATACATAACGGCCAGCTATACTAAGTATTACTTAGTTCATTATTACATTAATGCAATTTTCATTTTATGCTAAATTCAAAATATTATTAACATCCTGACCTTTTTCCGTAGATAAAATTGTTTGAACAGAAAACAGAGATATTTGTATGTTCAGATTATAAGTTAAATAACAAATATACATAGTTTTTCTACAATGCAACTTAAGTATTTATATAGAAAGATTGTTCTTGTCAAAATATAATTTATAATATTGAAACTTATTTTACAACTGAAATATTAAATAACATACAATATTTTAATATTACTTTTGATATTTTGTTACGCTATTGCATTACAAGAGGGACATATAAAAGATGATAAAATATAATAGAACCTAAAAAATGTTTTACTTTTCCGGAGTAGAAAACTATGTATACTGTATGTGTGTGCACAGCAAGAAGTAGAAAAAAAATTATATGACAATTCGTCCGAACATTAGAACCGGGGGATTCCCCACTGGCTACTCTCAGAAGTCGAGTGTCGGTGGCGGGAAAGGTTTATGAAACTGCCACCAGGGAAACATAAACAAAATGACATTTGTTTTATTGTTTGTTTGTTTTTTCTTCATAAATATGTATGTAAACTTGGATATTCTCACAACACAAATAAAATGTATGATGTTTTTCGTAATGGTGAATCATTGAACAATAGTTTAATATAATTTGTTTTATCTAATTTGTTTCTAACGAAGGTTATATGTTGAATTAAGCAACAAAATATTTCTTACTATGTATATATATGTATATACTTTCTTTTTCGTGATTGTTTTTATTGTGATCGTTTAAGATCGTTTAGTTATGAATACTTCATTATAGCATAATTGTAGCTTCTATTATTTATTACTGATAAATTATTTTGATATGTGAAAGTTTTCAGTGTGTTGTGAATAGAAAGGTGTATTGTGTGACAAAACGGTTATACAGATTTGTATATAGAGAATGAATTTTTAAATAAATCGCAGAATACATGTTCCATGTCATGATGATTAATATGAAGCCATTGGAAATATGCACTAACGGCATAGCAATAACATTTACAAAATCACACGTGTATGTCCCTGTGTATGTGTGTATAGACAGATAACGAATATTGGTTTTTCGATTTTATTTAAAATTATTATTACGTCAGCATAATCTAAATTCTGGTTAATATCATACGAAATTCGACAAGAGCGTTATCACATGATTTTCTATAAACCGTGACAAAGAGCACATGCTATAAAATATGCTTAGTAACAGAAACATTGCAGTGACGGAAAAAATAATGGCCAGCAAAAGAGGCCATCCAAATTCTTTTATCTATTGAATATTGAACTTAAAAATGCACAAATTTAGATTAACTGTTATCAACAATTACACTTGAAAAACCGAATGGCCTCATATTTATCAGCGGTGTGATAAATATTTCAAGTAGACGAAATTCTAGTTGAGAAATTTGTTCAAATTTCTATTGACTTGGATTGGTGCACGTGGCAAATTACGTGCTATTTGACAAAACATATATAAAACACACATGTATATATGTATATAAGAGATTAAATTATTATAAATAATTCGAGATATTAGTACCAGTAGTTGCAATTACATAGTATGTATAAAATAATTCCGATTAGATTTGTGTTCTTTTTTCGACCTGTTTTTTATGATTTCATTGGATATATGTAATAATAATGTAATTGCCTGTCATACTCACTCACTTGTATATTGAACACACCTTCACATTATATTCACTCATTCCTCCGACCTCTATGTCATTCCCTATTATAAGAAACTAGATTCTCAACTGTCATTATTGATTTCTTGTATTTATTTATTTTTAAAAATATTTTACAAACATTTTTTATTACATTCTTTCCATAAATAATGTTTGCATGTTCGCAGAGTCATGTTTATTTTTTCAGTTTTATTATTTGATACATTTATTGTACGGATTTAGATTTCTAATAATAGATATTTTTCTATTCTGTTGAAATATTATAGTAATTTACAAATACCCATATATGTTTATGCACAAGTGTACCCGCATCCGCAATAGAGAATTTAAATAATTCTAATATTTCCATCTATTCCTAACTTTTATAAACTTCTCACTGCAAACTATAGTGAAAACAAATTTACAACTTTAGATTATTATATAAATTTTGTATGTAATTTAAAATAATGACTACACTTTGCATGGTCTCTTAAACCGCAGATGAAATAATCCATTTCAAAGATTACTGAGATGATTTCTGTGGAAAATTGATAAGCATGAATATTTGTGTTCCATTCGCTCTGTTGGCAATGCGAGATTCATGTAAGTCTTACATAGATGGGTTAATGAAGATGATGGTAGATTTGATTGAGGAGAAGAAGAAGTTACACAGTTATAGACAATGTATGTATGTATGTGTGTGTATATACGCGGACACATCGGTGCATATAATTGTTGTCTGTTACGCAAGGCCTATCCGCAGAGGCACGGAGTATGAAACGAAAGGCCAGTTGTCAGTGCAGAATAATAATGGGCTAGGTTTCTCATAAATAAATTAAACTATCAAGGTTATCCTAAACTGGTATCCGAAAGCCACATTTCCTGGTTCGCAACCATGCAATGGAAACAAGTTTTGATCGTTAGTCGTACGCAGATTGTTATCTGTTAACGTCACATGTGCACACATCAATATTACTTTCTTCTCTTCATCACATCAACATTTGTACAGGCATCGTTCATTGCTGCTGCTGTTGCTGTTGGAACAATTTTAATTTATTTAAAAACAACCTCTGTGAACGAAAAAAAAACAACAATGGACGGAAACACCGCCTGCGCACTGACTTCTTTCAATTCTTTATTCTAATTGGTGATTTGAAATTTAGAACGGCCAATCGTACGCGTGACCGTCAAAAAATGTTTCGTCATTGTGTAATTAATATGCATGAATTATGCTAGTTTCATGGTGGGCTATGTTAGCTAGTAAAGTTTGTAAGTGTCATAGCCAACTAGGCGTATCTACAATTTCAACGGCCAATGATAAACTAGATTTAAATATTAGATAGAATTAGTAAATACATAATATGTATGGTGGACGTTTTCTCTCTCGTGCTACTCCTAACCTACTTTGTATAAAGTTAATAGTAACTACTAACTACTACTTAATACTACTTTATGTCATTCGTATACATTTTCTTTATGTGTTTCATTTAAATACTGCATGTTTATTGGAATGTATAATTTACTTGTTATCAATATTTTACGATTTCATATACATTTAAATTAGTTTTGTTTCTTTTTCTGAAATATTATGTGGGAAAATTTGGCACAATGATATTAATGTCAAATATTAATTATTTTATCTATAGTTTTATCATTGTTTGCAAATTTTTTTACCGTATTTATACTGAGCCTGGTGAATAAATTTTCAATTGAAAACTCATAACTAAAAATAAATACTTAAATATTCCGCAATAACCTTTGCAATTTTAATTTCTTTGATCAAAGTGAAAACAAGGACACCTATCTGTGTACTGTATTTACTAGTAAAATTTTCCATTAGACACACATGTTTACGTATTTTACAAAAAAAAAACAACGTTGAGTGAAACAACAAAATTACCTGCATCATTAGACGATATGCTATCTATACGCCCTCTAAATGTAAATATCTAGAGGAATGTGTACAGATTTATTATGCAAATATCATATATTAATATGTGCATGTACATATATTATACTACATTTAGTTCAGGTTTTTAATGAAGGCATTTTACATTCGCAGTTTGATTTTGAAGGAAACTTTTGCAATTATTTGCAAGTAAAACTTAATTAAAACATATTTATTTAGTGAAGCATGAATTATAGTTTTAAGGAAATAATAAATATTAAAAACGTACAATTTATATAACGATGAAATTATGTTCTTCAATATGATAATTAGCTGAATGAATAGTAAATTATATTGTAATCAGCTGGTGTTTAGGGTTCATACAGGTTTGTGATGTTGGTTTTTATAGTTGTCCGTTCTGGTCAGGTGGTTGTTCGGGTATTTAGAAATGACCTAAAAACAAAATTGCACCGTCCTTGTTCCGTGCGTGAAAATGCGACAATGAAATAAACAATGTTACCGTCACGACCGTGCAATAAACACGATTAAGAACAGAAGAAATATGAGAGACTACACTGTGTGACATTTGCCAATGTTCACTCAAGTGAAAGGTTACATGCAAAAATCACAAACATCTTCTATAAACTATTATCATCCACTAGTGTTCTCGAAGTGAATTTGATAATTCTTCACATTCGTATACATACAATATATATTGGCATATTTACATAGTACACTACAGTCTTATTCGTATATAAAACATTTGTATCATAAATTATTTTGAAATACATCTAGAAAATATTTAGATACATGTGTAGCAATACTTGAAAATTCAGAACGACCTTTGCATCAAGTTATTAATACTGCAAATCCATATCTCTACAAAAAGAACTTAAATTCCTATCAAAATTTTATTGACACATTTGTAGATATCGAAATCATAAGTAAACTAATATTTTCATGTGATATTTAACACATACACACATTTTTTATTTTTCAGTAAAATGTAATTTTATATAACATGATTAATTACCAAATTATCTTCTAATTGAATCTGCGCTTACGCCACTTCAAATAAAATTTATCAATATGCTTTTGATAATGAACTATCGAAATTAAAATCTACAAAAAAAATGTTCAAAAAATATGCAGTATCCAATTATTCAAGTGATTTGCAGTTTTTGTGTTTGACTTTTATTTAATAAATATAGAGTCATTTTATGGATACTAAATATTAAATGAAAAAACTACATTTGTTTGCTTGTATGATTCAGGGTTTCCCAATAATCAAGATTACATCAGGAGTAATGTATTTTTTTATGTATGTAGAAAATATAAATGTATATATTACATTTTATATTTGACATATTATATTTGTAAATAGCATAGGTGTATAATGTTTGCATATAGTATACAATTAACTTGTAAGTGTGTGTGTTTGTTAATAGTTTTACGAGAGAACCCGTGTGAGCATACACAACACTATTCGCAAGTTGAAAAGTGAATTAGGTAGTTGTACGTTGTGGCGCAAGATGTCAGTTCTGCTGGCGCAACAAGTAAATAATAATTGGAATGCAAATGCGTTTATGGTTTGCTGTATTGTCAACAACCTTGATCTAAAAACTCACAGTGTACTTCATTTAAATGTATAAATTCGGTTCTAATTTCGATCGAATATTAAACAGGAACGGCCTCTAGCATCTAGCAGGCAAATGGTAAATCTTTTTCGAAAATAGCATGTCCCAAATAGTCTATATATGAAATTTCGACGATCTATGTCAAGTAATAAAATAATTAATTTTTCGTTAATTTGGCAGAAATCGAAAAAATGACCATTGGCTGATTTTTCGTTAAATTTCGAAAATTTTTTTTTGCTCAAAACACGTTGCAAACTAGCTATATCGATTAATTGTATGCTCCTGTTGCTATTATTACTGCATGCGTCCTTTTAAAAGGCATAAAAACGAATATTTTCAAAAGATTCAACTTTATCGGGCTGTTAGTGGAAAAATAGAAGGGATATGATATTTTGCTATGCACCATAGAATTCCACACGTTCTAATTGACTAGTATAGCAGTTTTCAGCATAATCGGACGATATTTGAACAAGATATCTGCGATCAAAGTTGAGATGGTTAAGGAAATAGCGTTATTTTGATTTTTTCCTTGCTTAAATATTAGACTAACTCGCCAACGGTTACCGCTGGCTCAATTTTGATTTCATTTTTGAAAATAGCATGTCCTAAACAGGGATTTATAACAATGTAGTCAATGTACATACATATTAACAATATATGTGTTATATGGTTCAGTATTTTCTAACTAGACGGGAGACTTTATAATTCCTTATATATTTCTTCTTGTTATCTAGTAATAAATATGAAGTATGATTTATTTCGATGAAAAACATGAAAGATTTGAACTTGTAGCTAAAGTTTGAAGGGTTACACGTGCACGGGGAAAGATATTTGTGGGGAGTTTCTATTTTAAAATATGTTGCGTGTTCCAAGTTGGTACATTGTGGCTAGACACGGAAACAATTGACTCTCTCTCTCTCTCTGGTGCGGCTAGTGAGTATAAAATATTACCTTCCCGAAATAGGAACGTCTCCCTTACTCTTAATTAATCTAATTGTGCACAGCGCCCTCTGATCACACAAAATCACAATCACACTCTGACACGAAATTCAATTTACAAAATTTGATTGCACGAACTTAAGTAACTTGTCCAACACGTTATTTTATTTTCAATAATAAAATACTCGACCTAATGTTATTAGTTGTCGTTTTCTGAATATATAAAATGACAAAATTAATATTTACTATGGAGTGCATTGTTCTAAAAATTGTTGTATAACTTGAACACTGTATAACGTTTAAATGATTTACAATAATTTGTTTTGTTTGTAACAGAAGTTTGGATAATCCTTAGATAATAAAATAGTATTCATTCTTTCAGTTACGTATATATATATATAAGAGTGTTGCTATTCTGTGTACATCGTGAAGAATCTGACAAGTAGCTACTTAATTTCAAAGTCACATTGACGCTGTGTGTCCCACCTTTGAATGCCATTCTAAAACAACATCATGAAATGTACACAAGTATTAGACGTATATATATATGCATATGTACATAATAATTGAACTAACTCGGTGCATGTATGTACCTGGTTTTTTGCATATAACTACTGGTAGTATGTATATAAAAGTGCGAGTGAGTTGACGGACTGTATCACAAGTTAAAGAGAACCGTCAGATCACATTCAATAAATTAGCATTAGCATTTAACTAAACACGTAAGTGCTTAACGTACCTACCGGGAGAGTTACAGCCTTACAGCTACTAATGACTAATAGCTATCGGCACATAATTAATTCTAGTTGCGCCGACGCAAGACCAGAGCGACGACAAAGAACATACTATACTCATACATGTACATATGTACATGTACGTATGTATATGTATAACTTGTATATATTTATATACATACGTGTAGTTACGAAGAGAAGTAAGATTATATATATATATATATATAAATGTGTAATAGTTATTACTGCTACAGTATATACAAGTGTTATGTGTGTATTTATCAATGTGATATAACTGCGTATTATTACCAACGAAAGAAACATGAAAACCGACAAAATGTGTAAAAGGCTTTGATCTGGAAACCTGGATTACGTAATTTCTAGGCCAATATCACCTAACGTAGGCCACAACGTTAGGTACTGTTGCACAGCAGCCAACATAAACGTTTGTAAACGTACTTGTTAACGTAACATTGCCTCTCTCGCATCAAACATGTAAGAAAACGATTTCAGTCTAATCGTGAATTGTACTGAATTGACACTAGTGTTTATTTATTCTTTCCCCTACAATAATATACAGTTATGAAATTAATTAACTCACTTTTCACTGGATGAATTGTTAATTAATGAATGTGATGATATCACTTATAATTTGGCGATTGGTTATTTGTGGTTGACAAGTATAGTTAATAATAAAAGTGCATTAATGTACGTAGCAATAACGATAAATATATGCTGGCATCTGATATTCTTTTAATAAACGGCTTATACATAATTTTTTGAACGTGTTCTGGTTGACACCTGGCTGGACTTGAGCACGTCGACACAGTTTGCCGCCTCGCTGATAATTAACAGGAGCTTATTATCCGCTCGGCACCACAACAACGGCAGCAGAACTGCACAGCAGCAGCAACAGCAGCAGCAACAGCAGGAACGTTCAAATATCAAATTGTAATTATAAAAGAAACTGCACAGTATTTTTCTCATGCCAACGGCCGGGCATAAATTAACAGTAAGCTAAAGTGGTCGCACAGGGGCGCGGGGGGGACGAATCTAAGAAGTACACAGAGAGAGAGAGGAAGAAGAAGAACACTGTGCCGTGCTCGACATATTATATGTGTGTATGAGAACACACGCTGAGAAGTGCATAATTGGACCACGTTTTATGCGGAAAAAATCCGTTTTTCATACTGCACATATACGTACTTTATATGATGGCCTTTATATGAAAATAATTGGGCCAATAAAAGACCTGCAGAGTCTCGTATCCACAGGACTAAATGATTTTCAGCATTTTTAGAAATGAATTATTCGTATTCTGATGTGGTAATTATAATTGTGTAATCACAGTTGATTTAGTATATATCTTCATTAGCGTAGTGTAGGTGTTGGTATTTTTGAATAAATAATTATTATCAAAATGAAAATAATTCTTAGTAATATACCCAAAAGAAAACTTGATCCACACAGATCAACAAGTTTACAACAAGTAGTAAACAAGATTATTTTATCATATTTAATTTGGTAAGTTTGAAAATAGATATTTCAGTAGTCCGCATTTCTTAATATGAGAAGTAGATATGTATATTTGCAACCATTAATTTCGCAAGTTTTTAAATAAAATAATATTCGCCTCCGTGTATGTGTGTGTGTGTAGAAGTATGTTAGGTGTGTTATGAATTGTGTAGGTGATGATGGCATCTCAAACACTCTATGCAGCTAGGCCACAGATAACCTGATCCACTTTCGTCAAAATGTGTGAGAGATATCTGACTGAAACGCACGTCATTGTTTGGCGTTGCAATTTCGTCCACCATTTTGAACTGTCCTACATAACGTTGAGAACAGTACGCTATCCTAGACATTGAGCGCGTAAATGTCAGATAACATTTACACACGTACACACACATACACAGATACATACATAGGCACACAGATGAATGTATGTAACATACTAGTATATATACACACACACACACAGGCACATGTATTCATGTTCACACACGATACAAGTTGTGCGATGCTGTAAATACTGTAAACTTGTCTTTTAATGTAGATCAGTAGAATTTAAAATGAACATTGAATAATATAACATGACACAGTGATATATCTTGTATAATTCAATGTATTTTTATATATTCGATGACATGAATAAATAATATTAGTTTAGGATAATAACAAATGACATTTAAAAATTAAATTTTAAGAAACTTTTAAACAAAAAAAGGGGACGATAAAATTAACAGCTGTACACACATATATTAATAATAGGTATTTTCTATTTTTGTTTTATTTCATCTATGAATTTTAATTAAATTCTATATGATTGGAAATATAACAGACATTTAAGTCTGATATTTGAACAGAAGAGATATTGTTATTGTGACGCACTAATACCACAGATATATACATACAATATGACAGAAACCATTACCTAACGTGTAACAGAATAATCTACTAACATTAATATTCATTTCGGTAAATAATTTTCTGTGTACAAATTAATATTTTTTGTATCCCTGCAAACTCTTTTACACATATGAAAATTAGTTACAATTTTATGTATTATAAAATTTAATTCTAAAACAAAATACATGTTTCACTTGAAAAATAAATTATCCGTAATTCTGTACACACAAGTATATATTAATAAATAATAAAAGTTTCAACCAAATCTGTCCCCGTAATCTCTTGGAATGAAATTATATTTTATATTTATATATACACTAGTGTCGTCGTCGTTGTTGTTCTTTTTATTTACGCATTAAATTAGATCCAAGTGGTCTGTGCAAACGACAAGGATCAGCGAATGATAAATATTATAATTGCATTTTATGAAAAACACGATGACGGGTGAATAAGAGCAAACAAGTCTGTGTTGTAGATTGCGCCAGCAAACGAACACAAGTTCAATGACTTTTTATTTGTTTCCAGCGAAAACACAGGTTAAGTGTGCAGTCGGCGAACTGATATAAAAATACTCTTGATGAGATACGTTAACTAAATAACACTTAATACTGATAAGTAACGCCTATGTGTGTGTGTGTGTGTGGCTGGATAAATTTTAACACAATATGATAACAACTGTAACGTGAAAATATATTGTCACCAAACATACATACACAGCACACATGTACATGTATGTGCGAGACATGGTATTTAGAAAAATATCATCGTTATCTATATCGCAAGAGCTTAACGCGCTTGTGATATGTAATATACAGGTAAACGTATTCAAATAACAAATATCAATTTGTCTACACGACCTGTCTGAACCAAATCACTTGCACCATATTTTTATAAATTATTAATCAATATAATATAATACTGAGAAGTATTTATCTATTATATTCTACATATAAATTTTTTTGTTATATGTTTTAGAGAATAAAATATCTCTAGATAGTTTAATATTAATGTATTTTATAAATTATACATTCCATTTATGATTAGGACTGAAAATTATCATTTAATATTTTAAATTTATTGATTTCTTGTTTCTAACTGAAGAAATATACATTTGAAAAATAAGATAAGGTGGATTTTAGTTAAATTATTAATAGATAACATTGATCGCTAAGCAATTTTTGAAATTTTATTCAATTTCATAGAATTGAAATGTAATATGTTATTTTATTTTATTCTGTATTACAAAAAAGAATTTCCTGTTTTTCAAGAAATGAATTTTTTGTATACGTTTGTGTTTAACGCTATTATTGATATTCCATTTTACTCATAAATTTTTAATAAAAACGCACTTTCTGCGGAAGAACCGTTTCGATGTTTATTTATAAAATAGAAGAAAAACGTAAAAATGGAAAAGTTTGTTTCTGAAATAGCTGTATAATTATCGGTTAGAGCGACTGGCATATAGAAAATATGACAGCAGATTGTCGTATTCCCGTTATTATCGATAGTGGGTTGTCGGTCGGTCCGTTGCGTACATATATACATACATACCTATATAGATGGATACATACATACATACACATATGTGTGAGTATGTATGTGTTTGTTCATTTGTTTGGTTGATTTTGTAAAATAAGCGAATCAAGCATACGAGTGAGTCGGTTTTGTTTTAGAACCACAGGCAGTTTTAACTTACGGTACCATTTATTTCCTATCAAGGCAACTAAGTACCATTATAGGCAGTGTATTTCATTGCTTCCATAACAGTTATTACACGTT
>JAGJTL010000032.1:1684855-1698703 GCA_022063505.1 Calosoma granatense
AAAATATGACTAATGAATAATATGTTATTGTGAAGTGCGGTGTATGTATGTATGTCTGAAGGTAAAACATGTTGATAACTGATATGTTACAAGACAGTACTAGGGTACGCATGGTGAAATTGAAAATAAGTATGGCTGTTTGAAATTAGCTGTTAGAATCCATGACCAAAATATCTATTCAGGTGTAACATGTCTTACTGCCTACGCGCGCATAGCAATCTGTGGCTAGCTGGCCTTCTACATTTCAGCCAGGATATCACAATTTTCTGTCGCCATCTCACTCACACTCGCACATTGCCAATGTGACGTCACCTAAATTGTAAATTTGAAAGTAAACTAGGTTGGCAAATTGGCTTATTCCGTCAAAGAAATATTTCATTTTACGTCTAATTAATATACTTGATGGATTTTTTATTTTCTAATTACAGTTAATGTATTTTTACTTTTGCACAAAAATAAATGTATGAAGAATTAATAAGAGTAATAAATGAAACACACACACAGACAGAGAGAGAGAGAGATCTTATAATGGAAATGAATGAAATCTTTATTTTTATTCATTTATTTTATTATTATTCCATCAAGGTTCATCGACATTTGCAAAATTATTTCAAAATAAATAAAATCTTAGTTAAATATATTTTCTTATCAACACACACACACATAAACTGATATCATTGGTAGATATTTTTCAGTATAGTTGTACACAAATATTTAATGATAGTGTTAAGAAATAATTCCTATTACTTCTAGTATTTATTCTTATGTTACTTATGGTATATTATGTAGAATTATGTATTGTATAATCTGATATTGTTATAGTATGTATTGTTATCATAGTTAGTTCTTTTGTTAGAGGTCTGTGTTTGTTTGAAAGAATGCAGCTTATTTTTAGCTACGAAGCTTTCGACCTTAACATTAATCAGCATTAAGTTATGGTATAGAAGTTATGCAAATCATACTAATGCTCGCAGTATGTCCGCAGCCCATTCGCAATAAATTTATCATGCCAATTATCATTAGAGACATACGTACGTACGTACGTACATACAGAGAGAGTGAGAACGTACGACTGCCAGTGTGTGAGTGAGACAGTGTGATAAACTTAAAGGATTAAAAGATGACTGATAATCATTTGACAGAATGACCGTCAAAAATATCTGTGTCTCAATAAGTACCATTATCACGTTTTTCATTGTCGCCATGGAAAATAATATTAGGCGTCGTTATCGGCCGGAGTTCAATTAAAAAAAACCTACTCATTTTTATAAGTGTTGTGGTAGGTCATAGACCCAACTGTTGCAGTGGACCAAACCAACACTTCACTATGCGTGTGTAGCCTCATTGTATATGTACGCATCGGTTTAGTTTACTTGGGCCATTGCAAACGTAGTCGATTGTTATTTTTATCTAATCGAAAAAATTACATTCAAGTATTTTTTTGTTTATTTTGTCTGGAGATATCAACGATGCAATTTGTTTTGCAGTTATTGGTTTAGTGCGGAGAAAAAGAATTAGTTAAATGTTTACCAAACTTTTACCTTTAAACTGATGTATTGATTACTTACATTTATTTAGTTAGAGATTATTTTTAAACTAATAATATACGATATTATTTGTATTTGGGACTTTTAAAATTTGCGGATGATGAAATTATGTATTATTAACATTTTTACAAACTTTGAATAATTTATAAAACATTAAATAGATTTATCATTTTTGTGCTGTAAATTATTTGTCAATATTGAGTAACCTTTTGTAAACCAACTTTCTTATGACATTTAATGAATTGAAAATAATATCGCAATGATAAAAATAAAATACGTCTAAACTAAAACTAATCTCTGAAATTTCGGCAACTCCTACGTTTGGCCCACTAGGCAACCATGCACTGCACTTTGGCAAATTTGGTTGCTGGCTAGAAAAATTTAGCAATCAAAACATACGAAATAATTTTTCATCATTCTAAAGAAACATGTTTGATGAATGAATATTGCAAACAAACATCATAACAACTAGCATTCATTGTACCTTCTGCCATTGAACTTTCAACAGAGAAACACAACATGCAAGTAGATAATTTAAATTCTAAATTTTAATAGCAGTAATAGTCATTGTCATCATTGATTCTGCACATGACCGGCTTCCTCTCTCTTACAGGATACACCAGGAGACATGATGGATACTTATAATAATTCAACAGATGGAAGATGAAATAAATAAAAAATCTTCTCTCGTTTAAATTCACTGCGCGTGTGACTAGTTGACAGAAAGCGGTGTCCATTTAGGAATTCTGTCTAACATCATAGTGTGTCGCGTGAAGTGAGTCTCTGTCTAGCGGTGGGCAACAGTAGCGCCACTCTCTGTACTTCTTCTTCTTCATCTTCTACATGTCGCTGTCGCTGCTGCTGCCGCTGTTGTTCGAGGAAGTAGAAGAAAAAGGAAGAAATCTCTTTCTTCAAACACAATACACAAACACACGCACGTACATACTTGAAATTAGCTATAAGCGAATTGAAACCGGTATATTACGTGACAGAATTTATACGTTTTCAATTCCCAACATTATCAAATAGATGATGAGGAAAGTTTACGGACAATATGACTGTTATGGTGAAATTAATGTTTAGTTTCACATTGAAATTTAAGTGTTCATTAATAGTTAAATATGTATATGCATTTTCATTAAACTGTAAATACAGATCCAATAGATTCTTTATTGTACATTAAGATAATATTATTAATTACCATAGTGTATGAATTAATGTTGAGCCGCTAAACACACACACACACACACAGAGATTAATTTGAATTTGATAAACAAAATTAAATTCAAGGCAACACATTCTGATAAATGCGGTTATGATACGGAAACATCCTTGTTTCAAAGATTAAACCATTTCCTTAGCTTCTAACTTTTGATGTAGTCCGAAATATTTCCTTAAAATTTTTATTTTCTTTTCCATAAGACGAAGCTTCGTTGTATTCTTATAAATTGAACCCATAGCGTTGGATATATGAGTTAAAATAATATTTTTCTATATTGAACAATGTTATCAACTTATTTAAAATCATATTTTGTTGGGGTAGTTTTGAATATTACAGAATAAATGATAGAAATATTCTATTATAGATATTGCCATTAGTGCGACGTTATACAAATGTTAAATGTATTGTTTACGTGAGTTATAGAAATTATCCTACTAAAAAATTAAATTGTTACACTTTGTAACTTTGTAGTAAAGTTAGAAATTTAGAAATACATATTACATTTAATTCCAAGACAATTTAAACATGTTTTTACATGAATGTTATATTGTTAATGTATAAGATATGTTATTAAATTATACGACAACCACGCCTGTGTTTAAAATTACAATTGCTAACGTATTTTATTATATTATATGTTAAAAATCACGATCGTTAAAATATTATTCTTTACTCATAAAATCAAGATAGTTTTTTCTACGCCTTCATAACTCCTACAGGTTTTTTTAAGAACATTCCAAGTTAGTATTTTTCTCCTACGTCGTAACATTTGAAGTTTTTTGACTTACGTAATCCTTAACCAATGCAACAGGATAATGCATGTATTTGACAAACCGCAATATTAAATGGTAACCAGAAACATTATAATTTGATAAATAATATATTTTCTATGAATCAAGTGTTTTTTTATTGTCGAAATAATATTATTTGGTTACATGCATTGGTATACACAAATTATTTTTAATTTTCCCGCTTGCTCCCTATAATAATAATAATTTAGTTCAGTTCTAAATACTAATAATAATATAATATAAAATAATCAAATAGATTTGGCCCTAAATGACAATTTGAGTTTGGTAATAAATCCTTTTGTCATATAGGTATTCGAAATTTCACAACTTCAAAATAATGAACAAAAAAAAACCAGTCGTATTTCAGCCCTCATTGTCATGTTATCTGTGTGTATTGCGAGTACCACAAGCAGACAAATATTCACACACACACAGATGTACTTTTAAACCCTACACAGGCACACACATATACATGTATATATGCTTACAATATACATTCATATAAACATCTGTATGTGTATGGATGTATGTATGTATGTGTATGTGTTATACGTTTCGTTACATACGCACGCACACATATGTACGGTATAAGAGTGTCAAGGTCGCAGCTAGATATGCACCGCTCGTTGCAATTGCATTCAGTGTAGTGAATGCAACGGCGACGGTGCAAGTTACACATTGCAGTGTTCCTTGGCGGGTAGAGCGCGCTTCTTCAACTAACAACAAAACATACACACACACATATATATACATACATACACTAACTAACAAACAAACAAACATCTCTATATACATACATCCAGGTACACTGTCAGAAACCAACGCCATATTTGATAAAAAGAATATATTTTATATATAATACACAACATCAACAAACATATCATCATCAACAACTTTTGCAACGGTTCAATATTCTTCATATTATTATTATTACTACATGCCTGCAATCGTTAGGGATGTGTGGTGTCGTTGATTGACAGAAAACATCACCCAACCAAGCCATGAGGTTAAAACGATAATGATTCAGGTGAGTTGAACGTGTATACAGTATTTTTTTTGTGTGGTTAAGTTGGTAGCGTATGTGTTAATGATTTATCACGCTTTTGTTGTCTGATTTCTTTGTAATTTTCATACTGTGTTTTGATTACTACGCTAAGATGATGTAATTAATTTTATATTTTTTAATTTCAAATTTTATCAACGATGAAATGTGATAAGAAAATTTAGATAGCCGGATTTAATTTCTAATTACTTAAGACATATTTTATTCGATATTGCTCGAAATTGAGTTTAGTTTTAAATGATCTATTTTAGAATAATTATTGTGTAATTTAAACGTGATTTATTTTGTAGTGAAACATACCGCGAATTTGTCTAACTGAATGTTTTTTAAATGAATCAGAATTAAATGAATTTAGATAATTATATAGCTTTGTTTTCGTGCTAAAATTATTTTGGTGATGTAGTCTACAAGGTGTGTCGCCAATGATAAGGTTTAAGTATTTATTTATTTTATAAGTGATGACATAAGAACATTTGGGCCGATCTATGAAAGATCATACTTGACATCACATTCGAATTTATTATTTCACAGTCTTGTTAGTTGTAACGCTAACATATTTATTTTGCTTGAAAATAAATTAGTTTCCTAGAACAATGCAGTACATTTGATATCATAGTATAATTAGGAATTATTTTTTTGTTTGTAGAGTTTTTTGTTTATTAATTTCCCAGTAAAATGGTACAGGGAAATAATTAAAAATATATTTACTACAAGGTTTCGCTATTTAAACAAACATATTGACAATTTTGTTTCTGCAGATATTATAAATAGACTTTTTGATAAAAATAATTTCTTTATTCAGAGTATGTCATTTATTTAGAATCGTAGTACATAGCTAAAAAACAGGCGCCCTGCGTTGCATTGAAAAATGCATTTTATTTTGTTTAATTAATTAATTAATTAATTAACCTGGTGCTTCCTTGCTGTCATTCGTAAGATATTAAACAAACACTCGCACGTCTGTTGCTCGACTCCATTCCAACACCCCGCCCCCTCTCTCATGCCCCTCGTACCCACGTTGCATCGTACACCCCCTCTCGCCCCCGCATATATCTACGCCAACGGACAATGTACGTTTGTGAAAAACTAATAAATATTCAATGTTTTTGCAAGTTGCAATGTTCAAGTATGATTAGCAAATAAATTCAAATTCAAATTCATTTCGTTGACGAATGGAATTATTAATAAGTGCCGGTATGATTAATATACTTGCTAAATCAATTGTTTTGTTACTAAATGCACATTGACCGTTAAACAGTGAACTGAAATTGTTGAATACATGATCGTTTATATTTTGTTTATATGTTGTTTTGTGACACGGCGCAATATATATATATAATTGCAGGTGTGTTTTTGAAAACAAAGTTTCTTTAAAACGAAATAAAGTATGTACATGATACATACAAATATGTGTGAATGTACATTGCCTTTTTAAACTGTTCTTTGCTACGTCTTTATTTAGACTGTGACACATTAATTAAACATTTGCCAACTCTGATAAGAATATTTGATTAATTCGTATGTCTTAAAATAGACTTGTATACACATTGGCTTATATCAGTTTATTTCCTTAAATATATATTATGTTGTTTGTAAAATATATAATACAATAAGAAAAAAGAAATTTAATGAAAGAAAAAATATATATTTTATGTAACAATATATGTATATGTTGCATACATTTGTTAACAACTTGACATACCTATATAAATCTTATTTTCTATTATAATTAATGGATATTTTATTCATCATTATACTGGAAGAAATAGTAGGTTATTCTAAGAAATTATACTAACATACGAGTATATATATTTCTTGTTTTGTACAAGTGCTGAAAGGGTAGTAGTACATATATTTTCACATTTCAAGATCACAAAGGAACCAATCAGATTACGATAATAGGCGAAAAATAAGCGGAGGACATGCAACGGGGTTAGCATTGATTTTCTGCGTATAGCGGGGCGGGGGGAGGGGTTCTATAAATTCATAAAAAAAAGAAACGAAACGAAACGAAACGAACGGTGCAAGGAAGCAGGCCACGAGACGTGTCGGTCGGGTTGGTAGGGGTAGGGGTGATGCCCCTTACGTCGCATTCACCCCCCTCGCTGTACATATATACACACAGAGAGTGTATAGACACATTAACGTGAACAAGCCCTTGTGTCCTAAGGGAGACTGGCCTGGGCCGGAGGAGACACAGAGAGGGTAACATACATACCAGTCAGGGATGTAAACGAGTTATTGCAAGCATCTAGCCATTGAATCATAACAGCACAAGATACAACATCCCACATCGAAATACAACAGAGTTTTGTGAAAAACACTTTCTGTCTTCAACATGAACCAAAAATATTAAGTTAATAATAACAATTCCAAAAGAAGAAATTTTCCTCCCATCAGAAATATGATTATACGTAAGTTAGTAATCTTTTACAATTGATTTATTATAATATTACAAAAAATATTTGAGTTATATTTTAAAAACAACTGTCATGAATCTATTTTTACTTACAGTAAGTGGAAAAATTGTGCGTAAAGTCGTTACGTCATACAAAAAAATGTGCGTTTGCACCTGGCGTCCGAATATAACGAATTATATGAGAGATCACACACAAACTAAACCAGCGAACATGTTACGAAATAAATTTTGTGTATAAATTGCACATGGAAAATATTCGAACGGCGCCATATTGCGGATGCTTTTTTCAGCAAAAACCACAAGATAGCTTGCGGCCACACAAGTACGTATATACGTACGTATGAATGTGCGAAAATTCGGTGTTATCACCGGCCGATGATTATAAAAATTATATCTCCAACAAGCGAAAAAAAAAAACTGAACATTTGGGGAACAGATATATTGTCAAGTAGTCGTACAAAACATATTTGACCTATATATGTTGTGAGGGGGGTAATTCGTGAGCCAAATGTCACCAAAATCTGTTTCCGCTGTCTGAAATATAATATCCGGTTCGGTATATGTGTGTGAATATATGTACAAGTGTCCTTAGGTAGCGGATATGTAAGCATATTATCGTTGTACCTTTGAAAAACACTGCTACCACTAGTATATGCTGTGACTACTGCCCGTGGTGGTCAGAAAAAAACAGCAAGCGACAGACTGACCAATTAAATAGCACTGAACATACACATATATAGTGTATTATACAGCTATATGCCATTAAGACTTGTTAGAATAATACCCGAAACACGGATCGCCTAAGCACTTTTTGTTCCATCTCCACACAATTAACAAGTTTTTATACGCCCTCTCGTTTCAGAACTAAAATGGAAATCTGGAAACACAATTATTATGTTTTTTAATGCACGTTACAGTTTCGTGGATAATACGTGAAATAAATGTAGCAAAAAGTAAATTTGGTTAATTTGTTATATGTAGAAGAAAATTCGCTATGTTTTTATTTCAATTTAACTTAACAAGAATATTATAAACCTGTAGCTGAAAGTAAATTCTTCGATTAAAGTTTATTTAAGAAAAGTGTACCAAGTGTGTATTTAGTTTTGCAACAAGTATTAGGAAACTCTCTGTGAGTACTTAAATCGTTTCATGTTTCTCTTTTTGTTCTAATTGAATTCTGTGTCGTCGGTGGTAAATCATTAGAGTCTTTCCTGTTAATCTTACGAGTTTCATCCGGCGCCATCTTAAGTCCGGTCCTGTATGCGCGTCGGCGTCGATCTGCTCGTAAACAGGATGCTTAATAAAACGCGCCCCATATTTTTAATATTGCAAGTTGGTTTTTTCAGTGTTCCTAGGTCTGAGAACATCGTAGTGGACTCACTCACATATTACTACGTACTTGTACACTGTATACATATGTGTGTGTGTGGGAAAAACTTTGTAGAGAGGGGTAAGGTGGTACTTTTCTAACCCTTATAGTGACCACAGCGTCTCACGTAAGTGGCGGGGGTGCGCATACAGTTGCAAGTTAACGAGAGCACGTGGCTGTTACGCATTGTATATATGATCACACACACACACACATACATAGTATAGTGTACATGCGTACAATATATGCGTACATGCGTGTATTAAAGTAAACAAAGGGTTGTTGGTGTTGGTTTCTATACTATATGTGTTGTACAGAAGCCCCCGTACATATATATATATATACACACGAGGGTACAGACACATATATACGTATATATATATATGTATGTATATATAGACAGTACTAGGTTTTCGTGAGCGCAACGTTGTTACTGTGGTAGGTTTAAGAAGCGGTGGCATTATTGATCGTATTTTTTGGTTCATCCCCACCACTTCTTTACTAAATGCAGTTCACCGCTGCTGCAGTCTTGTCGCGTATATAATCAAATGAAATTCGCGTCCGCGATCCTCTGGGCTTTTCCTCGCGGGGGCCGTCTGGCGCCGCCGCCGCCACCACCACCACCACCGCCGTCTCTTCTACTTCTACATCCCCTCCCACAGCCCTCACCCCCGCCCCACCGTGTGCGCTAACGTCGTACAGGACACAAATTTACACGTTACCCATTAGGTGTGCCAGAGTATAGTTGGCTAAGGGGAAACGGATGGACTTACGGGTGCCACCGGGGGGAGGGGAGAGGGGGTGTCCTTCTCTTTCATAAGGAGACACTACACTAAGTAATTAACTGTAATAGTGAACCATTGGTGAAATTGTTTGGTCATCGAAAACGTCGTCATATTTCATTCGTACACGTTTGATCATCAGAAATGATTTATTTAATTTCTAAAAAAATAACTGTTATTTTCAATGATAATATTTGATAATAATATTGCCAAGTTTAATTAATTTATACGCAGTGTCTAAAACTAAACTCGTATTACCATACTGAATGTAATATTTTAATTAAATATTCATATAACTATTCTACTATAGGAACTAGGAATGACTTCTTCATGAACATAACTATTTCACGGCTATATACTAAACGTACGACGCGAAATTATTTTTCATCAAATAGATACGTTATCTGATGCATTTTAGAAAAGTGTATTTTTTTGCGTAACACACCTGTATTACACAACATGCAATATTTAATTACAAGTATGTAATATACGCCGTGAGTTTATAAAAATTCCCGGTGCATTATAATTTGAAGGTTTTTCCCACATAAGGAACTATTAACATGAATCCACCATGTATCTATATATATATATACTTGTAGAGAGAGAGAGCGAGAGAGACAACATACGTCTATTATTAAAGAAAACTAACAGGGAACTGTACAAGTTTTTAATAGACAACAACGTCAAACTTGAATAAGAAGATACGATGCAATAGTATATAGTTGCATATACACATATTACATATATGTATGTGTATAAGTGAAAACAATGGTAGTTCCATATATACATACATATATATAGGAGGGGTGCGGACGATTGAGGGAGACAGGAAGTACAGTATGCAGGACAGACATACGGACGGACATCGGGGAGCATGATGCTAATTATGACTGCAGCAGTAAGACGTCTCACCTCACCTCACCACACCTCTGTACACTGCACATTGGCTGTACGTGCAAGTAAAAAACGGTAACATTTCAAAGAAACCCCCGATATTTTATATGAAAGACGAAAAAGAATTCGAAAGGAAATAATAAAAGTAGAAACTTACAATTTTAGAGAAATGATATGACGTTAAAAAGAGTAGGAGCGCGTCCGATGACCGTGCGTACGACAAGGACGACCGACTAGTAAAAAGAGAACAATTTTATGTTAAAGTGAGAAAATTCAGCGTTAGAAACGCCGACAATAAGCAAGAAAAAGATGACAATAACACCAGTGAAGCGAGACGGATGTATTGGGCTAGGTGTGTGTTGGAGAGAGATGTCGTGTGAAGCCGGGAAAGAAATAGATATCCGCTAGACAAAGAGACCGTCGCAAGTTGAAGAAAGACAAACGAATTTTTGACCTATCGGAATGAGTGCGCCAGAGAGAAAGGAAAATATGAATTTCAATTGGCCGGAAAAAGATGAAACGTTGTCGTTAAAAAGAGACGATGCTACTTTAAACGGAGAAAATCTACTATGTCGAACAAAGTAGACGACATTCGGGCGGCGCACGAGCGCGACAGAGAGGGAGAACTGCACCGCGGTGGGAAGGCCAAGGCAGTTGGAAGGAGAGGGAAGATTGCAGGAGTGCAGCAGCGTGTTGTAGTTCTGTACAAGCGCCGTGCGGCGTCGTACTTGTTGCGTCAGAGTTGTGACGTACCCCGTGTATAGTGCATTCAGAGAGACTAAAACACGGACCACTGCATCGATTCTCGGAGATTAAATATGAATACTAGCAGCAGTAGTAGTAGTAGTAGCAGTACAACAACAATATTACCATCATCATCATCAGCATCACCAACAACAACAGCAACTACTACTACAATCAAGAATCTACATACCGAGTATTATTGTTGCAACAATCACATCAGCAGCAGAAGATATCAACAGTAACAATAAGCACGGTGCGCGACAAACAAAATTATAATTACTCATTTACTAAATATTTGTTAACTGACGAACCGACCAACCAACCGAATATATACATATATATATATATAGATTAATTAATGATATTAATTAATTGCAATCATCCGATATGTACGCGTCATCTCGTAGTGTGTTTTATATCTGTCATAAACGTCATACAGACACAATATACCGGTATTCGCGGCGCTAAAATAAATAAATAATTCAGCGGGGTATTTTCCAAATAATAACACACACACACATAATATAATACATACAGACATACATTGGTAGTAATGTAGTCAAACAAGTGTATTCTATACCCGTACACTTAGCGCGAGCGAGCGAGAAACAGATATATATGTGTGCAACAATGAAGCGCAACAATTACCCTATATGCTTTCTGATTTCAGGTACCCATATGGTGCGACAAGATGGCCGCCGTTGCCACAATACGGCCACGAAACGTCTCTAGGGAGGACCACAAATTGCCCGGCAAAATAAAATCAAACATTTGTTGGTGTTGAAGAAAGAAGCACACATCATCAGTACACTGGACTACACTATACTACACAAGTATCTACGAACTTGCATATCGTAACTTGAAACATACGAACATAGGAACAGTGAATACACAAGTGACAGTGCCGAGTACCGAACAGTAGTAACAGTAACACAGTGTTAGTAAAACTATACTATACTTGCTGAAGAAGATATATACGGTGTTAAATAAATAGCGAGTAGCGAGTGTGTTACGGAAACAGTTTGTAACAATCAGTGACAGTGAACAGAGTGTACTACACACACACACACAACCAACCAACCAACCAACTAATACAAGTATAAATATACACTGTTATTGTGAATAATACCAATCATTGATGGACAGACTGACAAACGACAATTAAAAAATACAAATGAACATAGTTCACTGGTGATTATATACGAAACAAGAGTAGTACAGAGCGGTGACAAGCGTGCGTGCGTGCGTGCGTGCGTGTGTGTGTGCCTTGGGGCCAGACAAAAGAAATAACAAACAGTAGAGAACGAACGATAGACTAGAGTAGAGTAGAGAGTAGTAGAACAGAACGAGACGTGTGCCGTGTGTGTGTGTAGTTGTGTGTTTTGTTGCGAATTTATATTTATATACGTATACGGTAACAAAGTAAAAAACCAAACGAAAGATTGTGATGACCGAACCAGTGCGATGGGTAAATATAGCCGTACTATACATCGCGTCGCTAACAGTGTAGCTAACTTGCCGCCTAGGAAAAATGGCGGATTGCTCCTATTCACGCTGTGTTCAAGAGAGAAGAAACATACGCAGAGAATTACAGAAATGGACCAAAAATATGGTGTACATTGTTGGTAAGTGTTTTCAAAGTATCGTGCATGGATTTGTGTTTGTGTCATTGTGTGATGTACTGTTGTAACCTGGTGATAAGTGCGTGAAACACACACACACACACACATGTATATACAGTGAGACTAAACACAAACACACACACACACACACTCACATGTAAGCTAACCTGTTGCGAAAATTCACCGGTACACCCGCCACCGAAAACGTGTTCACCGAAAATTCAACGAAACATTCGTGCATGTGCGTGAAAAGTGCGTAGTCACCAACCACGTCGGTATCGAGATTTTCCTCACAAAAAAACCTGGCCGAGTGCATTTCTACGGCTGTCGTCCGCGGGTGCAACGGTTCATTTTTATTCTTTTGCACAATGTTATACAGATTGTGGTGTAATATTTCTATGAATATTAACAAAATCCAATGCGATACATATATGATTTGTGAAACAGGCACGTAACACGTTGAAATGAAACTGTTGCGATTGTCATCCGTTGCATTAACCTACAAATATTTTACATGTGTATGTGTGTGTGTGTGTGACGTGAAACATGTGAGTAAGTGCATGTATACGTTCACCGTGGTACATTTGCGTGGTGTCCCCTGTTTGTCTTTTGTTTTATTATTTCCTCTGGCAGCTGTAGTGACACGTTGTTTTTTGGGTGTTTCACTTAACGAAATTGCTTCGTGTAAAAATAATTGTTTCAAGTAAACAAAGTCTGTCAGTGATAACAACACGAATCCACCATATCAGTAACATAAAATGCGACACATAAAAACAACAAGCCATGTATTTATATATATGTGTGTGCGTGTGTATAAACTAATTATTATTATAACTAATTTATATGTAAACATATTTGTCTCTCTCTCTCTCTGTGTATGTATATACCTATTAAATATCCGGTATATTATATATATCTACATGAGTTGCCTTGTATATAAACGTACGAATAATAGTGTTCAATTAAATGTTTCAAAACCGGTTCGAAAATGAATTTTTATTAGTGGATATGAAGAAACGTTGAAAAATGCATATTTTTAATGGCCCCAAAGTATAGTAACGTAGATTTTTTGATACACAATGATAAATTATTTGTACAAATTAAAAACCGGTTTATTATTATACATTAATTCCTTTCAAAATCAAGACGGAACGTTGAAAAACGAAACATGATTTTATTATATATGCTGTAATTAGATTTTGTTAACAAATATACAGTGATAATAATTTTATGCCTACTTATAGGTTTGTAATATATCTACCAACTCATACCTTTCAGAATATATTTGTAATTCAGTGATTGTTCTAGTTTAAAAGTAAAATAATGAATGAAATAGTTTATTTTTAGTGTCACAAATGTGTGCAATCGCATATAAATGCGTATGCATGCATATAT
>JAGJTL010000032.1:1711107-1738126 GCA_022063505.1 Calosoma granatense
ATTTTCAATTCAATTATTTTGCAATAAAATATTGTTGAAAAATGTTTGTTTGAAAATTATAAAATTTAATTTTCATTGCTAGGTGTATATATAATATGAGGAAAATACAGAATTTTATTAGTTTCAATGATAATATTGGATCTTGTTTATTTTTTTATTGATAAACATTCTACTTATGTATGAGGGAATATGAAATCGGAACGTCTTATATCCGTATTTGTAGGTATATTTGTGTTGTTCTATAAATATTTCAAGTCAGGTAGCTGCACATGTTACCGCAGTAAACGTATTTCGAACGCACACACACACCAAAGTTACAAATCAATAATCACATCAGAGAAAAGTGTGTTCGAAAATAAAAAAAACTACAACAGCCGTGCGCGTATACAGTTGAGAAGACGACATGCTGCATTTCCTGTATGTGTCTGTCCTGTATCATGCCGTCTCACTCGGTGCACTCACTCGCACCGACCCCTCACTGTATGAGTGTATGTGTGTGTGGGTTGCTCAAATCAATATCTTCAATTGATTAATTAATAATGCGAGTCGAACAACGCATTTGATTGGAAGCGGCCCGGTTGCAGTTTCAAGACGGTCACATCGTGAAACATTCATAGAAAAACTACATGAAATTATTATGAGATATTATACGGACGAATAGAACATTTATATTTAGAATAATATACACAAATATATGGGGAAAATTAAAACATTTTCATATAAATACAACGCTATGATAATGTAGTATTTTTCTGATTTTCCTAACATTATACGAGGTCATATGTGTAGAGGGGCGAGACGTAGTAATCTTATGACTAATATGTTTTCGAATAAAATTCTTATTGCGCTAATGTAGAAATACAAAAAAAAAATTAGTCGTATAATGTAACTAGTCATTCATGTCTGCTATTTAGTTTATGATTGCATTGTGATATTTACAAGTAGTGATATTTTCTAAATAAAAAATATATGGTTATGTTTTGAGAATCGTGTAAATCATTCTAATACTAAATATTGTACAAAATTATTGTCAATTGAAGAAGTTTTAATGTTACCCTGTGAAATAGGAATGCATATTATATTCGTTAATTTAGTAATGAATATATATACATATATATATANNNNATATATATATATATGTAGTGGGTAGATTTCCATAGTAGTAGTTCTGTACATATCGGATTTCAAGGTTGTAAATTTAATATTGCGAGTGCGTCGTACCTGAAAGACAATAGTTCGTGTTCTAGTGTGATATAGGTATTTATTTATTTATTTGCTGGTGCAACAGTGAAGTGATGTTGACATTTACGACAACTTACTAACTACTAATGATACTTTCAGTTAGTTGACATCTCATTTTCACAATACACACCGTCGCGCGTAAACTAAACGTTAGTTTTTTTTCTCCTCTTCTCTCTTTCAACAGTTGGTATAACAACTGTATGTAATTTGTAACCGGGTACATCGTATTATTATTGTTATTATATTGTACATTGTAGGTATATTTTGCGGACAGTGACGTTGTTGTTGTTGCATTTGAAATTGCAATTGTTAGTTAGATTAAGTAGCCAGTTTACCGACGATTCAGAGCATGAAAAAATGCATATTACATTCATTTTTGTACAGAAAAACGTTGCCTGCCTTCGACACGATATATTTATGAATTTAAGTGCACATTTTAACGAACATTTAGAGCATGTAAATTACACATTTCAATAAATTTCATCAAACACGGCATGAAAATCTAATAAATTTAAATTACCCACTGACGTTCTAAAATAATGTGTTTAAAAACTTTATACAAACCGTTACTCTCTCTCTTTCTCTCATATTAATATATAGGAGAGAGAAATGAATATTTGATGAAATACACCATTGAATATAATATAGGAAAGATTTCCTTAATAATATATAATGACATATATTTAAATTATATAGTAACTAGTAACAAATAACGATTGTATTTAGTTAAATATCTTACGTGCTGATATGAAATAGAAATAATATAATACATATAATATAAAAATAAATGATTCATGTCGATATTAAGGGATTGCGTGTTCTGTTTTGTGAATTTTAAAAAGTCGCCATTTTGAACATTTAACCTTGAATGTGATGTTTACGGTTTTAGTCAGACATGCATACATACATAAATTCACACACGACTGTAAACTATATTATTTCATATGATACCTACAAAGTATAATCCAAATTTGAAAAATGTTACTCCTATGAAATTATATTGAAACTTCTAAAATAAACTGCTAAAATAAATATAGATATTATCGTTGTGATTTAATTTTAAAATATTTTGAATGAATAATATTTTGCCAGACAATGTTTATTCATTGCAGTTTCGAACGTTATTAAACATATCGCAAATACGCGACAATTTTCAGACGAAAAACAAACTGATTATAACAATTGACGGCTTTATTTAGAAAACAATTAAACAATTTACTCCTCACTGTTCAATCTGAGAGGCCGTCGACAGCCGGAACAATAAACACATGGCACACTCGACGCGTAGTAGTTGTCGCAATGGAAAACAAAGTACAGCAGGGAGAGGAGAGTAGGGAAGTAGAAAGATAAGAAAGAGAAAGGGGATGATGTGATTGAAGTAAAGAAGAGAGAAAGAATAAAACGTGTTACACTCGTCATTATAAGCTGACAATAATGCACGGCCAGTTTCATGCAAAATTTTCCCAAGCCAAATGCCACAAAACGTGACCGATGCTTTTAACTTTTAAGGTGTGAAACTTGCATCTGAAATTACGACGTTCCATTCTGTCTGACCATAGGCGTCGTTAACTCAAATATACAAGAGGGGACCCGTAGCGGATAATTGTAATAATTAGCCGGATATAATGAATGGTTTCAACCGTCTGTCTGTATGTTTATTTTTCAACAGTAGGATATTTCGGCAATGATAGGTTAAGTATTTAAAATTATTGGGGGAACTTTTGGAAATTGCTATAATTATGAAATCGAGGTCTTTAAATGGTAGTAATTTTTGTTTGTTAAGAAGGGGTCGTTTTAACACATTTGGTGTAATCTTTGATTGTACATGAATATTCGTTACTTGTTGAAAATTATAAATTTGTGAATGATTCCCGAGTATTTTTTAAAATTATTAATAGCTTATATGTTTGTTCACAAGTGAACATTGTAATTAACTGTGCCGCTATTTCTGAAATAACTAATTGACGTTCACCTTAAACTAGAAATACCGTATCGAGCGCGTTACTTTCAGAACTATAATTATCGTTAATTACAGTGTGTGGATCTCATTATTTAATTGGCAGATTAACAAAATATTCTAAATGTACTGTACTTTCTGCGTGGTAGTAGAATTTATTTAAATTAATATTATAATAATTAATATTACTTTTGTTATTGCTATTTTGTATTATTATATTTCCTAATATATTAGTATTATATTTATAATTTGAAATGTTCTAAAAACGACTTTATATATTTTAGAAGATTAAAATGACAATTTTTTTATTTAATTCAAAAATTTTATATTTGTCTTGAATTGAAACTAGTTAGGTCATATTTCGTCATCATCAATACAAATTTCTTCATATTTTGATTACATATTAAAATTTTCAACTAATTGTCATTTAGCGCGATAAATCATTGTGTTAATTCTACAAACTTTGAACGAAACTTATTCATCGTCACAAAGAACATTTCGTACACCCTAAATTCTCTGGCCACGTGCTTGTGTTTTGTAATTTTTGAAAAGTTTTGCACACAACTGTACTGTTCTACTGCACCAATGTGCAATGTGCATGTGAACATGTATGAGCGTGCATGTGTGTGTGTGTGTGTGTGTGTGTGTGTGTGTATATATATGTATGTATGTATGTATCATGCCGGCTGTACTGAACTGACTGCACTTTCCAGCTCATTCGCCGGCGACCAAGGACACTTAAATCATATTTCGCAACTCTAAATACACGGACGGTGCAAAAAAATTGCAATTCTATCCCCGGCCTTCTAAATCATCGGATGCATTACCATGAACACAAGCGACAGGCGAAATGCGTTGCGTTTTTGTCTGTCGAATATATATATATTATATGATACGCACACCATGTAAATAGATGGATGTAATGTCACATGCGTTCGTGCAATATGAGTCAAGTTGCGTTTGAATTCGTTATGTAATGTGACCGAGACCGGACAGACAGAATATGTGAACGAATTGTTTAGCACTAAAGATATTAACTGTTTCACAGATCATCTAGCTTTTTAAATACAATTATTTATGGTACATATAGTTTTCTGGCTTTAAACTATATTAACTCAAATGAGTCTAAATATGCTACGAAAATTGATAATATGATAAATTGTTGTTGACAGGAACATGCAATATAGTAACATGTTTATAAATTTAGAAAAAAAATTGTTGTCTTCTTGGAAATTAGGTATTTTTGTTGTGTTGTTTATAATTTTTCAATCGCAATTTAAAATCACGTACCCTTGAACTTCAGACTCCATTTTACGATTCATAATTTGATAACTATATACCGGAAGCAATTGTATGTAATTGTAATTTTCCATCCAAATCAGAAATAAAATTATTTCGTCAACTGAATGTATATGAATTAGGTAAAAAAATGGGTAAATATGTATGAATCAGTGTTAGTTTTTCAAATAAATATATTTTGCATGGAATTAGGAATAAATATGTATTATTTTCTAAAATATATATGTATGTATGTATATTCTAATTGGCTCAACAGAACAATGGAACATGTAGAAGTTCATTACCTATAATAATTTATCACCCACGCATAATTAGTCATGTCCGTGATTAAGAACATTGTATTAATTAATTAATTAATTAATGTCTTGCATAATTAGCTAGCAAAATCTTAGGCTCTTCAAGATTCGAGTTCGTATCTTGAAAATAATTACGTAATTTTCAAAGAAAAAATATTAAAAAAAACTCACCGCAAATGGAGATGTTTGGTAGAATCTGAAACAAATAGAAATAATTATGAAATGCATGAAATGCAATTTATTTTTATTTCAAAACGAAACTTAATATCATTTCTGAACATACTTTCATAATTAAATATGGCGTCTATAAAATACAAATAATAAAGATTATATCCATGTAAATTTCCATATTATTATCGGTGGCCATAATTTACACGTTAACTGCTCGAGATTCTGAGTAAATTATATTGTATTTTATATACTATTCGCTTTGAACGACGGTGTAACTGTACTCTTACGCCAGGAGTAACAATAATTTGTCATCCACTTTTGGATGGCAGCGTTCGGTTTGCGGACATTATAAATCTCGTTCGGACATCGCAACAATCCGTACGGCCTTCTTTCGTTACAGACTGGCTTATTCATCAAATACGGTAAACCGTTAGCCGTCCTAACTAACGTTCAACATAGCCACGGCACACTGCGATGTACCAGCGATATTTCAGACAACACAGAGGCCGTGTATCATGTCGTGGACCATAAGACAGCAATCCAGTGGCGTAGAAATAACTGGAGTCATAGTAGTATTATTTAGAAAGTATTAGTCAACTCTCTCAAATAAGTAAAACTTATCCAAAAATACAAGAAGTGGTATCATGTAACATAGATTTAGTAGAAAGACTTATAGAATATGGTAAAATTATTTAAATTATAGTATTAAAATATGTTGATACTGGTATATTCTTGGCTGTCGATTTACATATTTCTAATACGGGTAATAAAATGTTTATTATTAATAATAATTTTTAAACAAACTGATAAAGAGCATTACAGGCGAGTATATACATATATTTTCTACATACAGTTATGCTATGACCTTCATCAGGTCAAATTATAACAATTCACTCTTGTCCTAACGAAGGTTATACGATGATAATTTAAGAATAAATTATTTTTTATTTGAAAACCAGTACCTAATTATTATTAACTCTAATCACGAACTGCTATTAACGATAGTGATATCTGGCATTAATTTAAATATTATTTTAAAAAGAGACGGTGTACAATAATTATGGTATTAATAATAATACCAATTAAGATTATATATGTACAGCTATATTTATATAAGTACTGTTAAATATAGGTAAATCATTACATCAGTAGGTACGACACTGGCTGCCTCTTTAGTTAGTGTTAGTGTTAGTTGAATGGCGATTTTCAGATGGCGGACGACGGTATAGTGTTCCCATGCACGCATTGGAATTCACTGACATTTCGCAAACGGCAGAATGTTTTAGAAATTTCGCCGAAAGCTTAATAGTAAATATTTCAATTACAAACGCACACATGTGAACCGTCCGTTGTCAGGCGCACTTACCGTGGCCGCTGCTTTCTCTAAAATCTTCTTCTTCTCCTTCTTCTGCTGCCGCTGCTGCAATCTGATGTTCTGTTGCCGGGCTGTGAACTTTCGTCAATAACTAATTTATCTTTCAAACAGCGGCCACAGGATTGGTGGACGTGAATATTCCATAAAAGGAGAATCACTTCATACTCTTCACAATAATTATCACGTTGAACAACAATCATAATCCGTTAGCAATTAAACTCATTCATCCTTACCTCGAGAGCGAGTGAAAACATGTACTTTTGTCACACTACATCGCATGAAATTATGAGAACTATGTTCATTCATGTTGCTAATTGCCAATCGACGCAGATTAACTAGTCATTTGTCTTATTTTAAATTAATTACCGAGATTAGAATATCTTTCTTTCTATTGCAGGATTGTACTTGTAGTTTTTAGTACATTTTTGGGACTAGCGTATTGAAAAGTATTTTTTCTAACTTTCTATTTTCATCATTTAACATCTGCCAATGCAAAAGAAAGTCGTGAATTCTTTGAAAAGTTTTTAGTTTCATTATTTTGTTGCATTTGAAGATATGAAGATATTTCAGTACATGTATGTAACCTTTTCACATACAGACAATACAATACAAACAAGATTTATCATCTTATAATGAATAACTACTAAAGTTAATTACTTTATATTAATCAAAGATAAAAAAAACCTACGAGTACGAAGTATGATAGACATTTATTGTGGAAAAATCCCTGATTACCTCAATATAATATTGTAAATATATAGGTACATAAGTGTCTGTATAATGTTTGTTTTTTAATCAGCATCGTTTTCTTTAAATAAATACAAAATCAGTTTGTAAATTTCAAACATACATGTATTTTAGTTTAAGATTGTTCCTGGTTTCTTTTTATAATTAAAAAACTTTGGATTTTCTTATTAAAGCTGTAGTTTAATTAGCATAAATGTCGCGTATATTTTGAGTTAGTTACCGTTGGCGGTTAGCTGGGTGAGATTTAGAACCAGATTGCTTGTATATATATTCTATGATTCTGTCTGTTGTCTGTTTGACCAATACAGCCAGTCATTAGTGAAGGTGCGTCTCTATGTATCGTTATAATGGCGAATTCATGACGGCCTAGTTTCTAGTACACACGATCATAATTAGAATTACTTTTAATAGCGTTCAGTGACAATAAATAATACTCAATTCTTGTGAATCACGGTCACATAATCGTTAGTAAGGAATTCATTTGTAACTGTCCCATTATTATCTATCCATCTCACGCGCTTGTATCCATTACCTGCTGTTGTTGTTTATTCAAATAATTCTTCTGCTATTCAATGTTTGTTGAATGATGACAATATTCAATGGTAATAATTAATATGAAATAATTTGTTAATAACTGTCTTGTATAAGAGAGAGACGTGCAAGTACTTGCAAGTACGAATGTAACTATAACTGTATATGGGTGTGTGTATGTGTGTTATTAGTATTATTATTGTTAGATATAGTGTTGCGTTGAGTAATACAAAAGTGTTATTATATTTTTACAGGGTTGGAAAGAATCGCTGAAGAGTTGATGGGCCGTAGGAAATGGAAGCTGTACCAAGAGTGTATGTCCAGGACACAACAGCAACAGCAGCTTCCCATCAACAACAACGTGTTAGACAACAAAGCCGTGAAACAGGAGCCAGAGACAGACGAACAGGAGAGACTGAAAGACTGGTCACCACAGAGCAAGTGTTATTTTTGCGTGGACGGCAAACTGGATAGTGACCATACCACACACGGGGCCCTGGTAAATTATTACATTCATTCATTCACCATTTCCATCTATCATCATCATCCTTTTACTAAAACAATACAATACAATACAATACATTCATGACAAACTAAAGCGAATATATGTTTACAAATCATGTTTGATTGATTAGGTCACATGTTTCAACAAACATCTACGTATATATATATATATATAACGAACCGGAAAATTTAAACATTTTTTACTATAAAAGTACAAAATATTAAAAAATTCTTTTATAAGAAAAATCGATGCTCCAAATATATACGACGCGAATAAAATACAATGATTAGTCACTTTTCGTATACCGGAAATTGGTATGTGTATGAAATCTAAAGTCACTTCCTGTTGTCGAATGTTATATCTTTATCTTCACCGCACATTCTACCAAAAACGATTATACCAAATGTACGACGAATATTTTCTAACAGTACTTACTGTTCACAACTTTTTGTATCATTTATTTACAGTGTAACATTTTACTACAAAAACCCACAGTCATTCCAATGTCACGCAAAAAGTCAACATTTAAATTATTATCAATCTTTTTTTCATTGACTGGAAATTTTTACAAAATCATTTCCTTTGTTGTTTTATCAAAAAAGATATGTCTCGATGTTCTAAATGACAAACGTGCAGCAAATTATGCTTTTTTTCTGGAATTAATAGATAACAAAGAAATATATACATTATTTGAAAAAGAAAAACATTTAACATTTTTTAAATACTTGTTCTGTACAAAAATAGATAAAACTATGACAAGGTTAATTTTGAAATACTTGCATATTGCATGTTAATAGGTATTTTATTTTTTATATCAATGTTAATTCCAGTAAATTCTATACTGACATGTACCTATATAGTCGTATGTTGTGTTAAAACTGCGCGTTGGCCATTATATTTTTGGTTCTCAACGGACGCCATTTCTAATGCATAATAGACGTTCACATTTTTTCATCCAGACCACTTTTTTTTTGCTGTGAACGCGTTGGCCTTGACTACTTTCAAACCATAGAGGCACCAATGAATGCCGACCAAGGTTTTAGGAATACAGTTATGCCATTCCTATTGGCTGATGAGGTCAGCTGTCGAAAATAGTTGTCCAGTGGCTTAAAAATTCTAATCCACGGTCCCAGGAGGCCGTGCTAGTAGAGTCACTACTCAGTCTGGTACGGTTAGGTGGTGGGAGGAGCAGGAGGAGGAGGAGGAGGCATGGAACGTATTTAGAATAATTTACAATAAATTATATCATCGTCATCATCATCAGCATCATCAACAACAACATGGAGTCTGTCGAGTCGGTCGACATTTTGTCTGTCACATGTGCACAAACAGTAGTCGTACAGTGTATTTCAGTATGTGCCAATTAATAATTTCATTCGAACGTGTTAATCATAGTTATTTCAGCCCAGTCTGTGCGCATTGCTACTGCAAGTCAATCTAGGCTGATCTGATTTTATCATTTGTCGCTGTTTTAGTTATACAACCTTGAAATCACCACTTACAAAACATTTAAACATCACATTCGTTTTACCAGCCACAGAAATCATACGATGTTTCTCTGCATGACTACAATATAGTGAAATTTTAGTCGTGGAATTTTTATGTTTTTATATTGAACAGTATATACACTACAGTTTTTTTATTACAAGATATTTTTTATTGTTGATCACTTAAGATACTTTCTTCCAGACTCATCCGTAGAAAATATGATAAAATTCAAGTTATTCCTAATTTATTATTCTACAATTGACACTAACATTTAATATAACGAATATTTCTATGAAAATGTTTTTGTAGTATTTTTGTACTAAAATATTTTATTTAAAAAGCACCGATGTAATAAATCAATATTACAACGGATGCATAAGTGAATATTTGCGTGCATAATTCATATGTCATGGAAATTTTATATGTTTCATGGAAATTATGACTAAAAATAATTTTGAAACGAGTTCAAAATATTCTACTACTACTACTATACTGATGGTGATATTTTCTTTTCTAATTTAATGAAGTGTGTCTTATTATGTATAAATAATAGTAAAAATTACTATTGATTTAAGAAAGTAAGAAATTGAATTGCAAACATTTTACTGTCCGATTTCTAATACTCATTCATTGTCATACAATTATAAGAGGTAATGTACATTGTTTTCAAGTTAATTTCAGTGAATTTCTCGGTGCAATGATTTAGTCTATTTAGGACAAGAAATGTAATGTAATGTTTAGCGGTCATGGTTAAAATTTAGGCCGTTAATTGGCTGGGAATAATAGTACTACTTGATAACTTTCTAATACTAACCAACCGCGCCCCCCCACCTCACCCCCCTGCTTAGACTACTGACAGTGTCAGTTAATCTACTAAATCTTTCATGTTCCAATTTATGGAATCTCTGAATCGTGTGATGTGCATTAATTTTTAAATATAGTTTTCAAAAGAGAAACTATACAATCGACTTTTGCATGTTCTATAAAGTATGGTACGGTGTTGTTGTACGTTGATTCTGACATTTATCTCAAATGAAATCTATAGATTTTCATCTGATGGCCTTTTGTTCTTTAAAAAGTTCACTTATCAACAACGACGAAAATATACAATCACGATGTAATATGTTATATCTGTGTGTATGTGTGTCTGTATGTGCGAGAGAGAGAAGAACGTTATGCAATGTATCCACCTACCTGTCTGTCTACAAACTAATTGATTTTATTGAGAAACACTAGTAGCTTGCTAACAGTCCAATAATGAATGAATAAACACACAGCCATATTGAAACAATAATACAAACAAACACAAAACCTGCGAAAAAGCTGAATTGAATACAAGTGCATAATATAGAATACAATATTTAACAGTGATCATCAATGGCATATTCATCATCTATAATTCGAATGTTTCGAGACGTTTTATTACGTTTACGTTTACGTTACGTATATATACACGGTTTATCTACATCATGACCTACACCTAGTAGTAAAAGGTTAATTTATGCAATAGTGCAATATGTCATTGTTATTTCATATCTGTTTTTTTTTTGTTCCCAAGTTTCCTCCGTTACACGCAGAGATAAAACCGGTAATAACAATAATTACACCGGATAATTAGCGATACTTTTGCATTGTGGCACATAATTTACTTAGTTAGGAATTGTTGTTCTCTGCTGCACAGACTCTCGGCCGCTCACCACTGGACGGATGACATGCGAGTAAATGTATGATGGGAAACATTGTTAGATTTTTCACACTGCACTCTACATTATTATTAGGCATTACAGTAAAATGTTTGTTTAAACAAACTATTGTTCAAATATGAAAGATTTACATTATAACAGAAATAGAGTAACAACAGTAAAAGATAAATAAATAAGAGAATAAATTTCTCATTTCAAGAAGATGTGTTGGTGATTATTAAATAATAACAGACGCTTGCTTTTCTAAAATGGATGATATCTCGTATATAAGCATAGTAATAAGAAGAGACAGCTATAAACACGATATTTATTTAATAATATTTAGACTATACTTGTGATTGAAATATCAATTTTATATTGTCGTCCATTTTGTTAACCGCAAGTGAGTAAGGACAGTCTGAAACCGGTAGCAGTTATTGGTGAATCAGATTAAAAATAAACATTGTATCCTTGAACTTAACCTCATAATTGTAATATACTTAACTTATAAACAAGACACAACAGGGGTTTTTGTATACTGTAGTTACACACCATGTTTATATCTAACTTGGCAAAGTATTAGAGAAACATTTAGGCATTCTATGTGTGAGAGAGTTTTTATTACAATATTCCACGGTCACTTTACCTTGAAATTGCTAATATCAGGGAGTGGCTTGAAACATGTGAAAACTCTTCATAAGTATATTTGCTATTTGCATTCAGATGCAGTTTTTACGATATTTGTTATAGTCATTTTCCAGTGTTAATTGTTGGTGGTAAATTATGCTGTCTAAAATGTGTGAACACAACTGATTAGCTTGTTGGTACTAGATGTATTTTTTTCACAAATTTAAGAACATATGTATAAATAACTATGGTATCATAATTATTTGGAATATAAAGTGTATGTAACAATTGTTGGATTCGTTGTTGAAGAATTAAGTAATGATTAAAGTATATATACATGTGTATATGTAATTACAGAGCCCGCGTCCATCGGACTCTGAGAGCAGTGACAGCCCCAGCGACTCGGAGGCACCGCCGACCCTGACACCAGGTGCGGGCGGACTGTCCCTGACGAAGAACAACCACCACCACCACCACCCGCATCAGCCGGCCAGCATGACAACGATAGACGTCACGTCCATGGCATCCATGGCGGCGGCGGCAGCGTTAACTGGCGGCGGCACCGGCCCTCAAGGCCCCCAGGTGCATTTCTTCCCTCCGGCGGGTCTTACGGCCGTACCCAACTGGTACATTGGCCACCTAGTCAAGAACTACCATCAGCAACAACAACAACAGCAACACCAGCACCAGCAGCAACAGCAGCAGCACCAACAGGAAGCCATGGACGTGGACAAAGTAATCACTATTGGCAGTGAGCAACCGCTAGATCTCAGCTCTAAACCGGGCAATTCCTCATCCGCGGCGAACAACAACAGCAATGTAGCCAACTTAGAGAACAAAATATCTGCCAATATTCGGCTGCCAGCACTCGACAATAAACATATATACAAGTATGTATGAAAACTTATATATATTACATGTACACACATACACGCACGCATACCTTGTATATAAGTATTGATGAATGATTATATATGGAATGGACGATAAATTAATATACTTTCTTCTTGAAAATTACATATTTCTTTTCTGATCAAAAGTTCATGTGGCAAAATGTGAAAATGTTCTCGTATGTAATGTGACATAAAACCGAAAATACCACTGAAATTGAACTGTCCTATTCGCCTTTCCGCTAGTACAGCAAAGTGCAATAACTATAAAAATACGAAAAGCCAGGTTTTACGGCATCTGAGCTTCGATTTTCCCGGATATCAATGGGGGGAAATACTGCAATCTTTATTTTACGCGTAGATTCAACACTGTAGACAAGATATTCAACCTAAATTGTATAGATATACTTACGGAACTATGCTCCTAATATTCAGTATTTACATATACTTGTCACATCTGATTTGTATTACATCATATTAAACTGATTATCGAATATGTAGAGATAATTTCATTTATAACGTACAATTAGATATATTTTTTACTGCATAATTTCCTGTAATAATTCCGTTATGCTAACATAAATATATAAAAGACTATTACAAACGACAGCAAACCTTGAATTTCCTTATCATTTCTAAATCTTAAATCTTCGCTTAATGATGTACGTGAATTATGATAATGCCAATTAAAACTGTTTTACAAATACTTATACCTATATATAATTAAATTTTATAACTGAAATAACTGTTGATTATTCTAAATAAATTCAAAGATTCAGCAAACAACGGTAATAACAAAATATTATTTCTCCGTTAATAATAATAAATTTATTCAAGATTTAATAACCAACTAATTAGTAACCATTTTGTTGAGAATATTTATTTGCAAATTGGCATCTTCTTCAATGTTATCCCAAGCCCAGAGAAAAAAAACGAAACCTCGACTATTATTTGTTAACACGAATATATAATTATCATTTTCAATATGGCCGCCATCCAATAAAATAACCTTTGCACGTCGACATTCTTTTTGCAAGTCTACCAATAGAGAGAGAAAAAAGTAACCAGCATGAACATGACATATTCGAGAAGAGATATTCGTCATAGGTTCACCTTCAGAGTAGTTGCCTGTTCACTAAATACTAAATGCCATTAGATTCGAACACCGTATATGGTCAGCAACCAGTTTACCGATTGGAAAAATTAATAAATCTATCTATATTTGTATTACGGTGGAATAGTTAACGAGTTCAATGCTGATATTGGCCAATACATTTATAAATATGCTTGTGATAATTTATTTTCATTATAGCACTCTTGTTCGGTGTATTAAATACCAGTTAACAGTAAGTTTTATTTTTAAATAATACAATTCATTATATTGCAAATTATTTACACAACTTGAGGACAGAGTACGACCTTATTGGCATTTAATTACAATGGATCGTGATTGATTCAAGTCACATGTAATGAATAAAAGAAAAATGATACAAAAATGAGAACACCATATCCGGCCGTAACCAGTATGCAGTTATACTTTACTTCATGTCATTTTCAACATCCATTCGTAATTCAATTAGGATCGGAGTGTGATATATTCGTAAATGAAGATTAGAAATTATTAAAAATATATAAAGATTAAAATATCAGTGATATGTCTGTCTGGCTTAGTTTCAGTTGGTCAGAAGGTCATAAGAATTTCGAAAATTCTAATTCCGATCGAACCGTTGCAAATGACGCAAATCAAAGAGGCCAATGAAACTAATAATAATGATAAAATAAAATCAAACTTTACGGTTCCAGATCAATAGGAACAATCGTAGAAAAATATGTTGTAAAAATTACACTCTTTAAAAGGTCATAATTGAGTGGTCGTTGATAGGAAGATATTTGAAAAAATTGCAGATGATAAGATTAAATTTCAACTTTGTTTGGTTTGGGGGGATGGGGGGGGGGTGTACATTAAAATTTCGAAGAATGGACCACCAACATCTTAAACAATTGAAGCGCTACCCTGATGCATAATTTCGTTAACCATGATCAAGTAACCGAGTGTTCGAGAAACAATAACATATCAGATTACTGCTAATTTCATTCATAAACTGATCTTTTTCTTTTTTTTCTACAAAGCATATCTATTATGTATTGCAATTTTTGGTGCATGTATATTTACGGAAATTATTTTCCTATAGATTTTCATTAAAGAAAAATTTGAATAAAATGAAGAACCAAATAGCAAATTAATATTTTTAAACAATGCAATTGTTAGTTAGTGAAATAAATTTGAATATTATCTTTTTGAAAAATGTCTAGACAACCATTTAACAATGTATTTGAACAATTCTTTTTTGCATAGTAATTTATCAAGAATGCAACAAGATAAAAGTGCATTGTCACCAAATATACTACTGTTTTAGTGCAATTTACGTAATCGGTCCCACCTCTCAAAATAATACGTTCAAATTTTTGTAGTTTATGTACTTGTGAATAATAATTTATGAGGTAATATTTTATTTTTATTGCTGTTAGAAACAGATAAGCACCGAAATAGTGTAACGAAGTTCTTTTTGTTTCTTTTAGTGACAAAATTAAATTACCACTAGCCTAGTAACTAAATTTATCTAAAAATGCCAATTATTATTGTTCTTGATTGTGTGTATACCTATATGTATAGATACATTCTATTTCTGTATTGATATACTGATAATTATGTACGTATTTATCCGCGATACAAATGTGTAAATTATATATCAAAAATAATAAATTCTACCACAACTGACCTTGATTACATGACAAGAAATAGAATAAAAAAACCAAAGAGGAAAATTAGAACGTCATATAATCTGCAATGAAAGAAAGAAGAATGATAATTTGTTAGAAACCTTGAAGCAAACTAATCTGCTATTAGATTGCATAAATTTTGCATAATTTTTGTGCTAGTTTTTGCACTTGTTGTGTTATACTTTCAAAACGTGGCGTGCTCGGTGTAGGTGTAAAAAGTTAAAACATTAAAATCGTGATTTTCATTTATTATCAGGAGAGGGAGGCATGCGTTTACTATTTTACATTGCATAAAGTGAATGCAAATAGATATTTACTTTATAATTTAATTGCAATAAAATATGTTGTGTGATATTTATTATGTAGAGATCTCTTATTATTAAAAAAAAATGAATACAATTATTTTTAAAAACAGAGTCAAAATATTATACATATATGCCGGTATTAATATAGGATAATAATATTAATTTAACGTTATATGTCATATTAATGCATATATATTTTTGTATTTTGCAATGTACGTCATTTGATAAAAACAATAATTAAACTGAAAGTACTGGAAGTAAATTTAAAACGGGTCGTTGTAACGAGTTAAATCAGATGCATTTATAAATAAATCTTCGGCGACAATACGCATGACAATGACGAATTAACCAGCAGATAAGAATTATAGAGGTCATTGCTATTTTATTTTTTTATGGTGAAATAATAATTACTTTATATACATATTGAAACTAGTGGGAGTCAACAAAATTCCATAAATATGGATTTGAATTTGAGCACAGATTATTCTTGTTGTTTCTGTAAGATAAAAAAGTAATGCGTATTTTTTTTATAAACTGTGATAGCATACAAGTGTAAATAATAATTTCTTATAAATAAATTGCAGATTCCAATATTTCCAAGCCATTGGTAAGATGAATTAAATATAAATTCATAATAATTTGAAGTTGTATTGCATTGTAAATTTTTCGTATCTTTTAATAGCATGCATTTTTCTCAAAATAGATATGATTTGAATGACTGTTACAGATTTGTTAAACATACGCATGCAGACTGAATACATTTATGAAAAAATATACGTATATTGCTATTTTGAAATTAACTAGATCAAGGTATAATAACACAATTGTGTACACGGAAAAAATACTATTTTTACTTGTAAATACAATCAAATATTACTTTTGATAAGTAGAAAAAACATGTCGCCAGCAAACAGACTGCAGTAAATATATGTTTTTCGCAAAATCGGTGTAAACTGTGGGGAGATTAACAATGCAAAGTACATTTTTATCACGAAAACGAGGTCATAGACATGCATAAACGCAAATAAACGCGTTAATAAAAAAACACATTTCATGTTTAAATATAAAAAAATATAATACTTGAATTGAAAAAGCAATCATATTTTTTCTGCATTTTTTATCGGTCAAATGTCGTCTTATCTGTGCGAAACGGGGCAACGTTAATCTTGGCAGGCGGATTCTCAAGTTTTCCATAAATACGGAGAAAGAGCAGTTGACATTTTTACTTATCTTTTTATATAAACTGTTGCAAAATGCACACAGCCAGGGACAGAGAGAGATTAGAGTAAGACGTTCATACGTAGGAGGACGGGACGTTATCATAAGCGGAGGGTGTACGAGGAGTAGGTCTGAACGGTGTGGGACTTTAATTAGAAATTCTACTCATATCATTGGGAGATATCTTAGCCCCTAGGAACTGTTAGGAATTCTCTCTCTCTCTCGCTCTGTGTGTGTGTGTGTAAAATTATAGGTCATATGAGATTCAAAATGCCTTAACATGGAATACGTGTTATCCAAATTATATTAACCTGGTGCTGCAGGCAAGTTCAGGTCAGGTGTATCTGGCTAGTTACATAGAAGAAACGGAATTGTAATTCTACATACTAGTGTTAGTACATCCGTATTATAAACTTTCAGCTTATAATAAAAACTAAACTATATGTCTAGGTAACTATATGAATATAATGAAACATTTACGGATGAAATAGTATTTTATAAGTAGAACAATCAAATACTAGTACTAATTTTTAAATCTGTAAATTCAGTATTGTGTGTTCTTTGGCTCTTGCAAGTAATTCTTTTTTCATAAATATACTAAGAAGTGTTTTTCTTAAAATATTTATCAAAGAATCAAATGAATTTTTTCTCTGTTATACAATGAGACGCACGTATGTACGTGTATAGGATTTCTAGTGCAGGATTCACTCATTAATCGATAATACTTGGAAACGTAGAACATCTATCGATGTATACCGGTTTGGCTTCGTATGTGAAATAAAATTCCGTATTGGTTTTTGTTTTTAGCACAAATAGCCGTAGGTATAAAAACAAGGAAGAAGAAGAAGAAGAGAGAGAGAAAACTGCACACAAATGCGAAACGAAACAACATAGTCGTAGTAGACTTTGTTATTTAGACAACGAACAGTGTGCGATGCGTTTGTTATCGCGTTATAAAAACGGTTTACTCGTCTCAGGGGTCACTAACACCTCACGACATCATCATAGACGTACGTGAAATGCAAAAAAACGCACACACACAAGGGTTATATATTATCAGGAGAGGAGCGAAAAACTTATTAAATTACATATTTCTTATATTATCTAACCGTTCAACTAATGATTTATGATGATGGATATAATAGTTTGAAAATATCTAGTATGTTGGCGACATTGGTTAGAAAAATATGTTTTTAAATTGAAAAGCTCAGGGTACAAGAATATAAATATGTATTAGCGGTATATAAGGTACGTATGTGTGTAAAATATATATTAATTTCATTTCTAATCGTTATTACAGTTCGTCTAAATTATATAAATGTATGTATGTAATATTTACATATAATATTGTGAAACGAAATCATTTAGTGGGGAAAATTACTTGTATTATCGTTTGTTTATCACACCGTAATTTCGTTCGGCCGAAAGATAAATATTTGTTTCTATCTCAAGGGACTTAACAACTGCCCTGCCCCCTCCCCCGTTCCTTTGCTCTTACTGTACGGACGGTTATGGAACTCGTACTATATACATACATACACACGTGTTGCAATGCACATGGGTCTATTTGTTTTTTATATCGGGCTCCTCGAACTCTCACTGTATCGGACAAACTGTAATGTTTACCAACGTCTGTGTTTGCCAACGGTGAACCTCTAAGTTTATTCAAACCTCTTGCGAAATTTTAATTTGACATTGTTAATTTGTAAACGTCTATATCAACAGCATCAGCATCATCGGTGGTGGTTTATAAAAAAACAATAATTTTTGTTATATTTCATAAATAACAATAGTACGATTACATATATTGCAAGTGTATAAATAAAATTAATTCAGTTTCTTTATTTAATGTTCTAGAATAATTTAATGGTTAATTTTTAAAGAAGCGGTTATTTTTTGTAGACGAAACTCCGCCTTAAATTAGTTGACCTAGAGTTCCTAGCCACATTTAGGGGGCGGTACTTAAGTCTAGGTCAAATACTAGTTTAGGGGCGTATCCAATTTGGAGGTAACAGTAACTTAGATATTTTCAAAATGTCCGAACACACTTTAAATATCATAGATTTTCAGACTCGCCTTGAAAATAAAGGAATATATGTTTAAAATTTTAGTATAAACATATTTATTTTTAGTGTTATTTATTTTACTGCATCTGCAGTTCGTTTTGCATGAATTAATTACTTATTTTATTTATATTTACTTGAACTTTTGCTGTTTAAAGTTTAGCAACTGTCGTTTCATGACTATTTTTTTACGTTTTATAGTATCATTAAAGCTTGAAAATATTTTACGATAATTTGCATTTCAAATTTTACAGAACACTTCCACAAAATTACAAAACATCTTTCATGCTGTGTGATTTTATTTATGCACGAAATCTAACGTTTTACATTGCCTCGATAAACTATTTCTATTTCTGTGTATTTCTGTAGAAATGTATGTAAAATAAATATAAAATACATACAAATACAGATACAGGGGCAGACTGTATACTTGCTATATTAAAGTATTATCTGGAAATAAATGTACAATAGTCATTTACTGGGTGCAATAATTTCTGGTGGTTTTAAACTGTACTGAATATAGTCACGGGGTACTGGTATAAAATTTGCATGGAAACTTCATGACATTTAACAATGACACTCTCGTTTGTTTTCCGCAGTGTGCAATATTTATTCGAACAAAGAGGGGTATTAATTATTAAGTTTGCATGAGGGTGAGTGCAGCGGGCCGGGGGGGAGGGAAAGGATGGTAGTTAAGAACTGGTGAGTCCTTGGCACGGATTCACTGGGTACGGTGTTTCTACCAAATAATTTGCATAGAGGACGCAACATGTAATGCAATAGACTTAAATTGTTTTCAACAAACACACACACACACACACACAGATATATAAAGCTACCTATGCATTATACATGTATATAGATAGGTACATGCGGCGACGACGGAAAACTAAATTGCATGCAATTATTGCAATACATGGACAATTCTGAAACATTCCCATTCTAGCTAGGCGAAATGAAAAATATATACTTACATTAAATAATAAATGCTTAGTTTATTATTTATAATATAAGTACCTAACGTGACATTGCAAAATGTTGCTTGATTAGTTTCTTGATTAGCGTCATTCAGATTTCAATTATTACGCATAATTTATAGTTTGTATTAAATATTTATAATTTTTTTTTATTAAGTTTATTTTATATAATATATAAACAATTATGGATACAAAAATATATCTAAAATTAACTTATTTTAATAATAATTAACATTATTTACATTGTGATAAATTTCACATAGAAAATTGCTTCGTGAAAATTCACATTTATTTGTAAATAGTATATAGTAATCGATTGATTTACGTTTTATTTGAGCTCGCACCTTATCTGATTTCTAGGAAATTTTGTTTTCGTCTTTTTTGCCGACTTTCCTCCAACATATTTCTGTGAATTAGTACACATCAATACGTACGTTCAAAGGAATAAACCAATTAGAACACGTTTAAATCCTGTTTATGTGAAAATCACGGTTAAGAAAATACAACGATTATGCCAGTGTAAAAATAGACATTTTTCTACGTTCTAATTTATTGCTCTATACACGGACAACACCTATAATATTATTTTTTTTTGTTCAAGTGGAATTGATTAAAAAGTATGGCTTGTTTGTCATTTATAAAGTAATAAACAAACGAATTGCACAATCATTAATTGTATGGTACATGCGTAAATCGTGCATCGTCATAAATGTTTACAACAATTTTCATGTTGTCATAGGTCAAACACAGGCGAAAATTATCAACGCGCATATTTCGGTTGTTATTGTACAGTTGTAATAGCATAAGGGGGCCTTATCAAGCCAGTTTTAGCACAATGTCATTCTTATCTAGTGTTAAAAAAACGTCCTTGGCGAAAGAATAAACACTCATATTCTTAATACGTTTTGATTTTAAGATTAATTCTTCTATGTATTTTTCTCACTATTAGTCATTACTTTAATTAACGATTTTGCAATAGAACCATAGTTTATATTATCAGTGTTATTAACATATAAAAATTATAATGTGTATATTTTTTAAATGCAACGATTTTTTTGACTTAGAATCGTATGGGAATTAGCATAGAGTATAATAATCAACTTAAAATTACCTACGATTATTTTTGTTTTTCTATAAATTGTATACCTACGCATTATTTTCTGAGGTCGTCATTTTATGTTAACAATGATGGATGTATGAATAATTTTTTAATGTTGTTTCTAAGTTTTTATCATCGAGTACATTACAATCGTCTATTGTATGGCAAATTCACATTATTTAACAAATAATTATTATATCCTGTCATTTTACACGTTGCTAAAAACTAACACAATAGTAAACGTATAAATTATGTTCTTGAAAAACAATATGGCGCACTAATTCCTGCGTAATTTCACCTACTGGAATTAAATCTAAGGACGAAACATTTACGAAATAGTTAGTTACTTATAAATCCTGGAACAAGACAGAAGTGTGAACAATTATTCATATTAATTATTGATAGTAGTAGACACTTGTTCAGAGTCGATATTCATCTAATATTCGTCTAGTTTACATTGCCAAGTTTCATATGTATACAAACTGTTTTTTATTCTGTTTCGTTTATGCGAAACTGCGAAATCACTTGTGCCAATTACGTGTTTGATCAAGTTGGCCACGGCGAATGAAAAATTAACAAAGACCGCAGGTCTAACGTAATAATGTGAACTGGTACAAATATTCTTAAGAAATCAACACATTTTAATGTCCTTGGAAAATTTTTCACGATATTAAACGACAACGCCTTGTGGGAAAATAGTTTAGCATTGGCATTTGCTTTGCAGTCAGTTGCAAAATAACACTCACATGAAAAATCAGATCAGAACTTTTTAACATTCCATTGTCGTTTCCATAGAGTTTCTGTGCAATAATAATGAATGACATATGCAAGGATGTTTGGTTTGTGTGTGTGTGTGTGTGTGTGCAAAGAATCATATATACCCAACTGTTACAGTTGTGTAATAGTTTTTGCTTTATAAAATATATATATTATGTACGTGGTTTCACGGAATATCTTGTTAAGAACGTATATGACAGTTGTGATTCCAGAGCGAAGCCGCGGATGTCGAACCTGGCTGGCCGACGTACGTACACCGAGGAGGAATTGCAGGCAGCCCTGCGGGACATACAAAGTGGGAAACTGGGCACACGACGTGCGGCCGTCATCTACGGTATTCCAAGGTCAACACTCCGCAACAAGGTGTACAAACTGGCAATGGAACGTGAACGAGAGACGCACCTAGTGTCCGCTGTACCACTAGAAGACGAAGCCATGGACGACGATAAAGAATTGTCCGGTGCCGAGGAGGAGAAGGAAGTGGAGAAAACGTTACAAGGTCCATTGATCTCGATGGCCGATATCATGCGATTCTCCAGTTTGGATACACCCGATGCACTGAAGGCGCTGCTGCTGAAGAGCAAAGAGCCAATGACAGCCGCAGGGCTGCCTGAGATGTGGGCAGGTGTAGAGCACAGTGCTGTGGGGCCGGTCATACAGAATCTGCTGCTGGCTAAACTGGCCGGTGCACAGGAGTCCGACCTGATGCCGATGCTGCCGGAGTTAATGCGAAATATCATATCTGATGAGCAACAACACTTGAACAACGGCGATACAGAGAAACCGCTGTCGCAGCCGAGCCCCTCCAACTCTGTCAAAACCGAGCGACTCAAAACGGACTCGTCCGACATGGACACCGACGATTCACCGTCTAATGTGATACTCAAAATTCCGTCCTTCAAACCGACTACGAGTAAAAATGGCGGCGACCTGTACAGGAGCGGTGTTCCGGGTGAGCCGGGAGCCGTGGTGTCACCGCCCATAACTACTAGCGAGTCCAATTCGCCTCCGATCATGCCCGGTAACATGTTGTCATTGCGGGAAGCCATCGCAAAAAGTATCAGTCAGAAGATGCAACAGAGTCCTGAGCCACTCAAGATACATCCCGGTGTTGAGATAGACTTTAAACGAGTCGGCTTCACTCCCCCGCTGACAGCCATACCGCCCATCATCAAGAACCACCATCACCCGTCATCGTCAGAGCCACCGACACCGCCCGCTATACCGGTGGCCGCAGCGCCAACACAGTCCATCGTGCACACGAGGAACTATCAGCCGTCAGCCAGTTCCGCGCAGTCAATGAGCAGTAACAGCAACAGCAGTAAACCGCAGCAGAACAGTAACAGTAGCGGCAACAGCGGCGGCAGTGGCAGCGGATCCAACCAGGGAGGCAAGGGCACCCGGCCGAAGCGCGGCAAGTACAGGAACTATGACCGTGACAGTCTGGTGGAGGCGGTGCGTGCTGTACAACGGGGCGAGATGTCCGTGCATCGAGCGGGCAGCTATTACGGTGTGCCGCATTCCACCCTCGAGTACAAAGTTAAGGAACGACACTTGATGCGGCCGAGGAAACGTGACCCGAAACCTAACCCGGTCGACGAGAAGATCGCCTCGATCAAAAACCAGGAGATACGTAACATTCCCGATAAGATGAAACCAGTAATTAAGCCACCGCAGAAGTTCCCACCCACGTCACCCAATGGTATGAAGATGCCGCCAATGTTTGATCCGACGATGACACCACTCGGCTACACCCCGCCACCATTCCCATTTTGGCCGCATCCTTCGTTCCCGCATTTGCCAATGGATTTCCCTAGGAATCCATCAACCTCCCAGTTTCTGCCCAATTCTGAACACTACGCGTCGCACATGATCCAGCGGTTGCAAGAGCAATCGGTCTCAGCACGGTATCATCCTGAGGCGGCCGCAGCCGGTTCGGCTGCCGGACCAACGGCCGGTGGGCCGGCGCTTGTTAAAAGTGCCCGAGAAATGGCCGAGTCTCTGTACGATGGTACCGGGACGAACGGTTCTTTTCTGGACGGTATCATCCGGTCGAGTCTAGAGTCAGGTGTGCCGAACACTGGTGGCAACAAGGAGGACGCAAAGAACGTCGCGCCAGAGAACATGTCGAACAAAGCATTGCTCGACCAGTTGTGCAGGAACAGCCGGATAACACCGCTACCCAAGGCGAGCAGTGTCAACGTCGAACCGAATAGTTCGGGTGACGAGAGTTACAGGAAGGTGACGAGTCCGTTGAACTTTGCCACAAAGAATTCGAAGGATCGCGAGAGTCCGATGGTGTTGAATTTCGCGGAGAACAAGGGTACTAGTAACAAGTACAGTAAGAATGAGGCGGTGGATACCGTTGTGTCCACAGCTGCAGAGATTCACACCATTGAACTGTCGAACGATTCTAACGAATCGATGAGCGCCAAGGAGGAAGAACCGTCAACAATGGTGGTGAAGAATACAAGTACGAATCAGTCACCGCCGTCCCGGATCTATGTGAAGCCACAGTTCCAGGAACTGACGAAACCGGAGAACCTGAAGCCGGAGGTGCTGGTAAGATTCCGGGCGGACAGTTTGCCACCGGAACAAGAGGATCCCGAGCCCATGACGGAGCGGAACGGTATTATTGCTGAGTCCGCAACAGGAAGTGCCTCTGACAAACCAGACGTGGCCCAAGACTGACATCTAGGTAAAGTAAATAATACGCGATTTTTATACTGAAAAGCAAAAGTACGTTTAGTTATTGTTGCAAGCACGTGCGCGTGTCTTGTGTACATGTGTATATGCATAGAAGTGTTGCGCATGCGCGCGTACGTGCACTTAACCAAACAAATGGTTGTTGTTGAGTCAAAACGAACGGGCCTGGCTGTCACGGTTGACACTCTGGGCCCGGTGACGGTGTTTGTTGATTTTATCACGTTCGTTCGTTTCCATCGTTCTCTTGTGTTTTACTACACTACCACCATCAACTATCAACTACTACTACTACTACTACAACTATGACTACTACTGCCACTGTAGCCTGTTACTGCAACTTGCTACCCATGTACTGCTCTAGTAGCACACTGCTCAGCAGTGCATGTGTGTAGTAGGGATGCCAGTACAAGTGTACAGTACAGTGAGTAGAACCAGTTAGTTAGTTAGTTAGAGCGTGTGCTATTACAAGAAGCGTTAGGTGATGTGAAAGGTTATATAATATATATAAATAGAAAGAGTTCGGTTTAGCATCAAAGCAGTTACACAACAATGTCAGTAAAAGCGGGGGTAAACGCACGAAGTTCCATGCCTCCCCAGAAAAATCCAGAACTAAATCTAACCAGATATAACTATTATACACAAACTATACTTGTACTCAAACCTATGAATACAGTACATATTATGTACGTAGGTGTTTTGGACTCTCAAAAAAATATATATGATGAATCTGTATAAAAAAATCACAATTATATGTTCATTGTTAGGTGTTTTTTGGCATGTATCAAAAATATATTTCAGAAATGTATCAGTGTACTCTCTATGTGTCTTCAACGTTGCGTATACCTCACAAGTAAACAAAAAAAAAACAAGTATATCTGTAAAAAAAAATTCGTGTATGTTCATAAAAATTTTTAAAATTTCATAAACCCGACTGCTTTGATGTGAATATATCGAGAACTTTTGGGATTTTCCCACACATTAAAAATTATATCTATCTGTGATTTATTCAAAATTTTTGATGTATATTTTCTCTAAAAATATCTTAAAATATTATTATATAAAATTAAAACAATTAGATAGTTAATTGATATATAAATAATTGAATTTAAATCGATGATTTGTATCGTTGCTGCGTCATCGCCGCATGGTTCTCAGAGATGTGGTGTACGCATGCGTGACAATGTGTCTGAGTGTACAACACTCACTTATATATGTATGATTGGCTACAGAGAGCTAGAGCTGACGCGCATGCGTACACCATACACACCACATATACTTGTCTCTGTGCGGACCACGAGGTGCGGATGACGTCCTTGTTTAACATATGACAAATGAAGTGCAATTAGATGGTATATACATATAATATATATATTTACATCAATATTAAGTAGTGAGTAAGGTAATATATTGAATATATTATATATATTTAAAAAAATGGAAGCTATTTTGTTCGAGAGATAAAAGATTGACTCCAGGTAGCGTTCTAACTTATCAGTGCTTCAACCCTTCAACAACCGTCAGCGAACAACCAACCGTAAACCAAACCGATACCGACAGTTAACAATATTCAATAAAGTCTCTATATGTGTATGTGTCCGTATGTCCGTAATTACTAGTAGTACAGTATACGTAATACTACTAATATCTACTACTACTACCATCTCACACACACACACACGCATACATACATGTATAGAAACTTCTCAAAACCAAATCAGATACATATATAAAAGTAAATACAGTAAAACAAACACACACACATATATTTCCGTTGGACCAATAATGCAGTATATTGTACATAATATTGTATGTTTTAAAACATATCGAAGTGAGCCCTAGACACTGTTTGTTCTACCGTGCGCCCCGCGTTTCTCTATCTATCTATCTATCTCTCTCTCTCTATATATCGGTAAGTGTTGAGCAGCAGCTCAGATCCACACTTACACACACAGACACGCACTACACGCCACCGTGCACTAATATATAAATATCAGTTATATTCATTAACCAATGAAATCCTCTCCAGTTTGTTGTTGTTGTTGTTGTCGTCGGATTACGGCGACGGCAGCAGACAGACGCTGTCATGGGCTCACCAAAAATTATAAAAAAATAACATTCCAACCATGTATGTGCCAGATTTTTTATTCGCAACAATTAGAGTTGAAAAAAAAAAACAACTGAGATATAAAATATCTGTATGCGCGCGAGGTGTCATTTGAAAAACGACACAGACGCGTTCACAGTGTATGATTCATTCATTATATATATATACATAATATTAAT
>JAGJTL010000032.1:1748224-1783874 GCA_022063505.1 Calosoma granatense
TCTATTCGTCGTAGAGGCTTGAAATTGTGGCTTTGGGGGTTTTTTAGGTCGTAAATTTTGAATTTAATATTATTTTCATGATCCGAATTACGATTGTTGAGATATTGGTAATGTAGTGGTGAAAATAACTGTATTTTGCCAACGATTGCATTTGCATTTTAAGTCCAACAAAAAACTTTAAACAATGGCAATTTTTATGTAAAAAATTAGCGTGTTTCCGTATGCGTATCTTGCCAACGGTTAGTAGAAATTTGTATATTAAAGTTATTAAGAATATTCTAAAAACAGTATTGTGAACAATACAAATGGTTGAATAATGTATTTATTTTCATTTATTATTTCATGAATGTAATCAATTGCTTTTGAATACTCTTATTGGTATTTATTTTTCATAAAAGAATTTCTTATCGAATGTTGGAACACAATTTTAAACAATAATATTGTTTATTTACAGAAATTTTGAAAGAACTGGACGCTTTTAATAATTTAAATAAAAGATTTAAAACCGCATTTGTGTACATAGTAGATACGTATCTTAATTCATAATCTGAAATTATTAAGATTGTGAAGAACTTCTAGAATCATGTTACTATGCAAGTATAGATTATTACAAATGTATTCGCTCTTGCTTTCTTGAAATTGAACGTTTGAGAATCTGATTCCACAGTGTTGTGTTAAGTGGGTTGCTCACCCACCATGTACAGGTGTGTGTTGATGTTTTATAGGTATGTCTGATGCTTCATAACAGACTTGGATTACCTTAGTCAGATATGGCTCAGGTCGTTAACCTTCACCTCGAACTTGTACGCCATGTAACTGTATTAGTATAACGTAAGCAGCGCCCATCAGTACCGACCGGCCACGTAAATTTCCGAGAAGGAAAAAAAGGGATTTTTTCTACACCTAATTTGTATAGCTAACTTAATATTCGTCAACAGGAAGCGGCTGTGTTCAACAGTTAATCGCTCAACCGTTGTCATTCGTGTTCACATTCACTGAAAATATTATTCTAGAATGTTTAAATTAATGTGAAATTAGATGAAGGTAAATTATATGGAGTTTTAATGCCAGATCATTTTGCTCATCAGAACCAGTTTGTCCTCCTCATACACGGTAAAATTTAGGTGCCGAAATTTATGTCTCCGACGAGTAACTGTAAAATTTAACAGCACACACAGTTAATGTGCTTGCTTATTGTACAGTTGGCAAAAATATTCCGAAACTAAGAACTCAATTTTCAGAACTATAATAATATTACATATATAATATTATCAAATAACTAATTATTTCTAATTACCTTTCGTGTATGTATGTATATTTGTCTATAAAAATTCCATTTAAATAACTACTCAAGTAACTAATAGTAATAATAATATAAATGTAAGTAAAATTGTGTTTTTGTGAGGTATTGTATTATAATTAGTTAATAATATAATTAGCTAAGCACTTGTACATGTATTGAACGTTATTTTTAAATTGAAGGCTACACAAAGGTAATACTAGGCAACTTTTATCAAAATACACAATTATTTTTCTTAGCATTTCTGCGAACGTAGCACATAATAGAATTTCGCATTTTCCACTTGTATCTATTGTGGTGTTTTTGAAAATGCTTTGAATATAGTTCTGTGGGAATGCAGAAAAGCGATAAGTCAGGTACATAATTGGTGACGGGGACAATACTTTATTCCTCCAACGTGATTCGTCCAGGTAAGCCGCGTCAGTGCGCTATATACCTGTTGACTGAGCAAACACTTGGTCAGTGCCGGAGAAACCGTTGTACGAAATATTTCTTCCACTTCTTCTACGACAACCTTATTATACTTGTCTCAGCTGTGTGTGAGTGTACGCGCGTCAGTGCTCAACCAGTGGTGACTTGTGGGACACGGATGTCATGAACTGTTTCGTTTGATTGTTGCGTCACCTTCACTACAAGTAAGTGATTCTCGTAATACAAAATATCAGAAATAATTATCTTAAGTATCTTTCAAAAATTAATTTAATTTTGACAGTAACTATTTTAGCTATTTTAAATGTTTTATATTGAATTGAATATTCTTTTAAATTAAGACTACATAATAAAGTAATGGTATTGTTTAAAAAATTATATAGTATTTATTTGACAGTAAAATAAAACATTGATTTATTCAATATTTGAAGATTAAATATGTAGACACGAATAAAATATTTGCTATGTATTTATTTGATTCCTATTTCATAGTTTTTAAAAATAAGCACAATAATATTGTAAATATTCCAGTATATTTTGCACATTTAAAATAACTCAAAACACGTAATAGTGTATTGTTATCGAAATGTAAAAAATAATGTATGTGGTATTTTATCGCAATATGCGTTTAAAATTTGTATAAAAATTATTGTTTTTGATAAAACAACTTATTGAAGTATATCACAAATGATTGTATTGTTTTAACAAATGCATTAAGAACAATATTTTCTTTTGCACATTAGCCGCTTTTGTACACAAATATATTGTTTATATATTGCTGAATAATCCCACAACAATAAAACATTAAACTACATTTTAATTTCTCTGTTTTAGATTAACATTGAAATCAATTATGGCTGCGATATCATTAACAGTATTTTTGTCGTTATTTTTCCTAAGTTTATCACAATGCCAAAATATTCATACGAATAGAATAGATGACATGGACAATGAAATATATGTAGAAAATAGTAAAGAAGATGTGAATCCATTTGCTGAAGTAGCGTCGGCATTTATGCAGGGCGATCACGGTGGTGATCTTGGAGGAATGTTAAATAATTTCATCCAGGCGGATGGAGGAAAAACTATAGGAAACATGCTGATGGGTGCTGTGTCCCAAAATGAAGATGCAACATCGCAAATTCTCTCTGGCATTGGATCTATGTTGAGTAATAATGAAGCAGGAGCTGCATTAAATCCTTCATTAATTGGTAACATGATTTCAATGATGGCTGCTGCCGGTGATCAATCAAAACACGGTTCTTCTAATGATGCTATGACATCTACCATAATGTCACTGGTCGGTAATTTCCTTACGAACCAAAACCAACAACAGCAGCAAGGTAGTGGTGATCAATTAGACTTCGGTAGTATCATAAACTTTTTCTCCACTTTTATGAAGAATTCTGGTGAAAATCCAGCAGAGTTACTGTTATCGTTTGCTAATTCGTTCCTTGGACCAGAAGCTAGACTACGAGAATCAGAACATGCTGCGCATGCGTACATGTTACCACCATTGTTGGAAAAGGCGCACATCTATTTTGATCATTTTAAACATACTGAATTATACAATGCTTTATGGCGAGTGACTGGTGCAGAAAAATTCTTCAACATGTACGCCACAGACGGCAAATTTAATTTTGCCAAATTCTTTGAACGTCTAGAAAACCAGTCATTTAGGAAACACTGGCTGATGGTTGTTACCAGAAAGTTGACGGATATTATTGCTGTTGTCACGGATTCCAAACGATATAAAAAGTAAGTAGAATATACTATAAATATTTATTTTTGTTTTAAATATATCGGTAATTTATACATATAACAGAAATAATTCGTTATTCATTCACTTATTTATTTTCTGTTATTTATGACAGATATGTAAATACAGGAGTTTCCTTGTTCAATGGATTTTTAAAGAGCGTAGATTTCCCTAAATCTACGCTTTTCGACATTACAAGGCCAACAGAAACATTAACAAAGTTTTTTAATTATTTCTTCAAGAAATATCTAAGCATGAAAGTTGATTCTACGCCCTACGTGGAACCGGCTGTCAAATACGTCGAGGTTAGTGAACCGTTATCTGTTCATCATCTGTTGTTGCATACTGATTCATTAAAAGTAAAAACCAAACATATATTCACTTGTCAGACGGATGAACTGTTTGCCCGGAAGACAAATTATGTCTTTATGAGCAAATCATTAACTATTACCGGCCAAATTTAATAGTAAAATATTGCCAGGTATTTACTAAAAAAACACAAGTGTATTTTCAAAACGATGACTAAATACTATTTGAAAGATTTATCTTGTGTGTAAATGTCTATATTAACAGTTAATACATAATTGGCCATATTTTCTAATCTATAACAAGTAATTTTTGAGTATTTAAAATGACCTGAGAACAGGTTTCGAAGAACTATATCTCCATATTTCTATTATTACTTTGTGGGTTGGTTAGAAGTCTTAATTCTCTTTGAAATATTCCAGGAAATTATCAGCTTGGCTCACAAGAAAGGCTTACTGTTCAAGGACGGTTTAGATTCTCGTGCACTCTCACACAAACTGACAGATACAATTAATCTGGAAATAATTGAACCGGTTGCACGTGTGTATCGCGCGTACCGATTCGCCAAGAAAGAACCGGAGTGTGACAAGTATGTGATGTGTATCATTAACCAGGAGGACAGTAACCAAGTTGTTAGTCTGCCCGGCTTGAAGACATCGCTCAGTAAATCCGCTAGCCTGGTTGTCAGCTGGTTCCTGAGCCAACGAACCGGCACTTCCTTCTGGACCTTATACAGTGCTATTTATGATGAAAAGGACTGCAGTGTACGTATACTTCTAATTATATAAATGTGACAGAAACAGGAATGAGCAATGTCTGATTTTATCAACGTAGCTGTTGGAACAATAACATGTTCTTCTGTAATTTACTTTGCTGTAGATAATTATCACAAGTTACGGTGACTGAGAACAGATAATTACAGTTGTTGAATATGACGATGAATTGTACATATTTATACTTGAAGGGGTTTAAGATGAGAAGACACTTTCTTATCGCATATTTTTCATTTTACAGATACGATTTCTGGAAAAATGCAACGGTTTCCACGAAGAAGAAAATAAAGTGACACAGGAATATGAACATACGGAACTTTAATATCGAATGGGTAATTTAGAAATGAAATCATACATTTTATTTTGCTCAGTGGATTTGTAAATACACGAAAATTTTGAACAAAAATATTGTAGGTATAATATATTAGAAATACTGTGAAACATTTCATATCCATTGAGTGAATATCAAAGAGATTATATTATATTATAGTATTATTAAATTATACAATATATTTGACCAGGATTGCAAAAACAAAATTTCCTCATTTTACAATGAAATAAATATGTATTTGTACAATAATTTTGTAATATTTTATGTAATATTGTTGGTGTAATTAGAATGAGAGATAACTAAAATAGGAAAATAATTTGTTTTATTTTTAATACCTATATATTTCTTCATCTTTAGTTACTATTACAATTTATCGGAGTTTAAACAAAATTGTTCTATAAGATTTGTAAAATACACTCTACACACTAACTTGTATACATTCCAGTATTTTGGGTAACATAAATTAAGGCGGAATTTAGAAATAAATTGTGTTATTACTGATCTTGTATTAAACATATCAATACATATACATTGTTTTAGTTGAATTTTGAGTTTCATTAGATTTTATAACGTAATTAGTATTACTTATGTTATAATAATAGATTATTCACATGCAAAGCTAACGTTTCTCTAATTGGTTAAATCCGAATATGGAAAGTGAATTCCTTTCAGATTGTCCCTGGTCCAGGCATCGAATGTTGCCTCTAATTCTGGTGTCATGTCTGCCTTGTAACTACCTACAGTGCCTGAACGCATAAAACATCCATCTTTCTCAGCTATATTGTTCGACTTGTTAAATTCAACAACCGACTCATAGTTTACTGATGGATTCTTCTTCATGGATGCAAAACTAAGATGTTGATTTAAAACTGTTAACTGATCGTCAGTCAATTTCTTTCCCATAAAACCCGCCACTCTATTTATGACTGAGGGGAGATCTTTCTTCATTTCTTCATATGTGAGAAAGAGAACGTTATCCTCGTTTCTTTTGTTCCAGAAGCTTAGAACATGTTGCCAGAATGAACCGAAACATACTGTTCAAAAATTTGAAATAAACAGATGAATATGATGAGTTAATTAGTATAGTACTGACATTGCACTAAATATGGAAAAATACGTAATTTTCAACTTACCGTGGCCAGATAAAAATAGTTTTGAAAAGTCCTGGAAATTGCCAGAATAACCTTCAATTAAGCGACAATGATAATAATAAGACACACATGTATCCTTCGGGTTTCTTGCTACGTAGATAATCTAAAAACAATATATGGAAATAAATCTACTCAATGATTATTTAAGTTTTTGGATATACCTTCGGTTTTTTCTCACTGTTTTGTATTTCTTTCGGCAAAAGGGACCAAGGTAAATGTGTTTTTATATAGCGAGGATCCTTAAGATTGTTCGTGAACCCAACTGAATCAGTCATATATTCAGGAGGTTTAAAATTTTCATTATTTTCTATCATCTTTGTGTAATCAAATAAAGATGTAACTCTAAAATCAAATAAAGATTAAAAATATTTATTAGGTAAGCAGAAATATTATAAATAGAATATAGATATTTACTCGAAAAATGGGAATCGTTCACATAGAGATGTTTTGCCTCCATCAAAATCTAAATCTGTTCCAAGCATCCAAACCATTTCTTGGGTCCATGTTGTTCCTAAAATTCGGAATATTTATTCTGCACAAAAATTGCAAGAATTATCAATGAAAATTTTACCAGTTTTCGGAAAACTGCACACCCAAATATCGGTATTTTTCACTTTGAAACTTTCAACACTATCCGAAAATTCCTTGAAATATTCCGGTAACAGAAAATTATCAATTTTAATGTAACCAGTACGAAATTCATTTAAGAAATTCTTGTTCAGAATTTCGTCTTCGACTTTTTGATATACTTCTTGCGACATATTGTTTCAGTTTGAATTTTCTATTCGTGTAACGAAACTGACGCATGTAGCTTTGTGCTAAGACTATGATCAGAAATGCTTATTTACGATTCTGTACTGATTTAATCATTAGCAACTTGTGTTTATATAGTAGAATTTAACTGCCAATTGAACAGAAACAATTGTTTTAGTTTTTTGACCACCTTGAGATAGAATATTTGTTAAAAACTGTTTATTTTGTTGTTAATTTGAACGTGAAGGCTATGCACCTTACAAACGTGATTCAATTTTACTGTTTTTACAAATCAGTTTGACAGAGTAACAAAAAATGTGACTTCACTGCCAATATTTCAAAAAGACTATCCATATTATAGAAATACTTTGAACAATTTTATTTTTAAAACTTCTGGTAAATAGATATTCCTAAGACATGCACGTATATACCAGAATGTATATCTGTGTACGATTTGTACGAATTAGAGCAATAACTTGTTTGTAGGTTTGTGTAAATCTGATATGCTTGGCACTTAAAAGTTAATGGAACATTATAGTCACGCTGTCTGCCTGAAATGAATTATACAATAGTAGCTATTTGCTTGGATATGTTGTGACAAAACCAGGAAATGATGGATATTCAACGAAATCAGATGGTTTCAATGAAAAATGGACGTGGTATATATACAATTATATTGGATTGTATCATTACTGCTTATATATGATTCACGGAGCATGTAGAATGATGCCATATCACACTGGTGGGGACATGTTTGTTTAAAACGGTCCAAATTCAACAAATGGGAGGAAATTAATCTATTATAGGGTTGCCATGTATATTACAGAAAATACTATGGAACTTTTGTTCAATATTTGTCAACTTTTCCCTTCGGTAAACAAATTGTACAAATTGAAAGGTCTTGTTGAATAACCAGACACCAGGCATCCCTACTCTGTTACTCTCTCTTATAATTCAAGTGGCCTAGTACTTTCAAAGTATGTATATGCGCGTCAGTCCATTTCTTTCTCAAGTCCACGATTGTCACCATGCCACTGGCATACCAGAAACTAAATGATGAAATTTTAAATAAGAATTTCATCAGTGAATTTCGTACAGGTTATATTCAGATAGATAATGTTGTGTTACCCGAATATTTCGTGGAATTCTCGGATCGAATTCAACGGTTTGAAGTGAAAAACAGTGATACATGGGTTTGCAGTTTTCCGAAATGTGGTAAATTTTTGTTTGCAAGATGTTTGTGCGATTATTCCTATGTGTTTGTATGTTGTTTTATTGTTGTATTCAGGTACAACATGGACACAAGAAATGGTGTGGATGCTTGGAACTGGATTAGATTTCGAAGGTGGAAAAACAATACTGGCAGAGAGATTTCCATTTTTAGAGTAAATATAAGTACACATTCTAGTTCTAATATTAATAGTTTAATTACATTAAATTTATACTTTTATCACTGTCCAAGATATAGTTATTTGCGAACTTTCACTGAAATAATCGAATAATTTTATTAAGAAAAAAAAACTCGCAGTTGTTACGACAATTTGTTAAATAACATTTCCGAAGGTCGATTAATATAAAATGACCTTTATATTACTATAATTAATTGGTATATTGAAATGTTAATAGAAATGAAATACATATGTATGTATATAGATAGGATATGAAACAACTGATTATAAATTACATATAAATATTGTAATAAACTATAAATCAACTTTTACTTTAAACTGACAATTAATCAACTTTCATATTATTGTCCGTAATTTACTGTTTAATGAGCAGTTGTTAATATAAAATAAAATGCACAAGAATTGTTATATCTCATTTTCTACTTTAGGGTAACGGCCCTGTTTAATTTCACAACAATGATGGAAAATAATAGCGAGTTTATACCGCCAGAAACATTAACTAATTCCATAGGATTTGTACAGGAACTAAATGATCCTAGATATATAAAAACACATTTACCGTGGTCCTTGCTACCACATGACATTCAAGATAATAAAAAACAACCAAAGGTACGTAAATATTTTTTTGTTTTTTTATTATTGTTCGTTCAAATAAATAATTATATGTAGGTCATTGTACATTACAAATAAACATTCATATTGTTTTGTACTGATAACAATGTTGTGATACTTATTTAGTTTTTATCATAATTTAAATAAACACAAGTAAATAACTGTTTTGTTTTTGGAGTAACTTTTTAATTGTTTACCTTCCTAGTATTATTACAAGGTTTTACATTTATATTACCATGAAAAATTGATTGTTTTAGATCATTTACGTGGCAAGAAATCCCAAGGATACATGTGTTTCCTATTATTATCATTGTAGGCTCATTGAAGGATATACAGGAAATTTTGTAGATTTTGCAAACCAATTCCTAAATGATAAAGGTACAGTTATCTCTGACTACAATATATATATATATATATATATATATCACTTATTTTACAGTAATTTATGCACCATACTGGCAACATGTACTTAGTTTTTGGAACAGAAGAAACGATGACAATATTTTGTTTCTTACTTATGAAGAAATGAAGAAAAATCTTCCATGTGTCATTAAACGAGTGTCTAGTTTTCTTGGGAAAAAACTTTCCACGCAACAGTTAGATAATTTAACAGAACATCTAAGTTTCCAATCAATGAAGAATAATCCGTCCGTCAACTATGAATCAATCGTAGAATTAAATAGGAAATTTAAGATAACAGATGGCAACGGATGTTTCATGAGATCCGGAACAGTAGGAAGTTACAAAGCGGATATGACACCGGAATTAGTTAAAAAATTTGACATTTGGACCAGAGAGAAATTAAAAGGAACAGATTTTCCGTATGCAGAATTATTTGAATAAAACATTAACTATTTATATTTGTTTATATGACTAATAAACGTTTGTATTTATAAATGTACAGTGATAATTAAAAAGACATCAATGAGTCTTAACAGGTTACTAATTATGTGGGAATATTTTATATAAAAGATTAATTAAATATTTTTGCACCACAATTTTATTGAAAATAAAATTACAAACAACTGTATATACTATATTATAATAAATGTTTTTTTTTAAATATATTTTTAGATAATAATAAAATGTAAATTTAATAAAATGATTTATAATAAAGCTAAACAAGTCTATCATTTATATTTAAATAATACTTTTACTGATATAATAATTAATACTTAGAGAGCAAGTTACCAGTTCAAATATCTTGTAAAGATTAAGAAACATCTTATTTTCAAATATATAATATAACAATGAAAGATGTCCCTCTGTTCCATTCCAAAGAAAAATAAATATGAAAAGTAAAACTATTCAGTCGAAATTCAAACCCGTATCTTTTAAATTTTCTTCCATCCAATCTTCAAATCTTTTTGACAATTCCGGTGTCATATGATTCTTCCAATCGCCAACTTCTCCTTTCCGAATGAAAGTTTGTCCATGTTCATCAGAGAAATTAATATCATTCCTTGTTTCCACGACTCTCTCCAGATTCACCGCTGGATTACTCTTCATATTCTGGAAACTGAGATGTTCCGCTAACGTATCTACTTGCTCGTCTGTCACTGATTTGCCCATGAACTTGGCTGTTTTTCGTATCATTTCCTTTTGGTTACGTTTCATGTCTTCGTATTTAATGAACATTACGTTGGGTTCGTGACGTTTATTCCAGAATGGAATATAATGATTCCATACACAACCGTAAGGTGCCTGTCCGGCTATCAACAGGTCACAAAATTCTTCAAATGTGGCATTCATATTGTGAATCAATTTACAGTAATGGTAATACGATACACACATATCCTTCGGGTTTCGAGCTACATAAATAATCTGTAATAAAATTACAATAAAACAACGACATTGTGAAACATCTAGTACATAATTAATGTTACATTATAAAGATAAAATTTTACGACAATTGGCGTGAAAAACAAAGCTGAATTATATTAGCAATAAACATTTTTAGTTAACATGTATTAGTAGTATTTTATGTGTTTTTTTATTAGCACTATGCATTTTATTATTTTTTAATGAATTTACATTTACATTTGATAGAAATATAATTCTCTATTATTAGTAAAATGCAGTATGGAATGAATGATTACTTTTGGTTTAACTTCCTCCAGTTGTTTTGGAAGCAGTTCCAGAGGTAAATGACTCTTGATATATCTGGGCGATGGTAGATTATTAACCACATCCACAGAATTTCCAAAAGTATTCAAAAATGACTTGTAATCATTAGCCATAATTGCTGATAATCTGAAATTTATAAATATCATGGAATTATATCAATAACATATGTCTTATCTTTTTCAATGTCATATTTCTTCATAAAAAACAGAATTATAAGAAATTATATCAGTAAACAAGTCATTGACTGGATTGATAAAATTCTAATAAAAGTATTTATGTTGTAAATCAATGAGGAATAACAAAGTATTTTTCTTTTTTGTTCTTTGTCACTAAAGAAATTGTAGGAAAAATACTACTCTTGGTCATTATAGTAGTAAAGTTGTAGTAGGCATATATATATATATATATAATTTGGTTTATTTAAATAATTAAACAATTTAAGGTGTGTACATTTTTTCACGTGCCAAAAAAGGAGAAAGTCTAGTATGAGGCGTGATCTTTGTACTTGAGATAAATGTTCAATGTCTAGACAATCAGTTCTTTGTGATTTCTATAAATACACGTTCTGTACTGATCAGTTTATTCCGGTTTATTCCATGTTTGGTTCTATATTTTTTTTTTTGTAATTTACAAGGAGAATATGTGTTCTTGAAGTTTCTAATGATAATACAGATATATATGAAGTATTATTTTTGAGATAAAAAATTTTTTGCGTTTGAAAAAATACGATTAATTTTTTTGAAAATTTTTATATTAACTTACTCGATCAGTGGCGTACGTACGGGTTGTATGGAACTCTTGGCCCCCTCATAATTAAAATCATTTCCGATAAGCCACACCATTTCCTGTGTCCATGTAGAACCTGTAATGTGACAATTGTAAAACTTTCTAAAAAGCCACTGGACCACTTTCATACAATGAGAAAGTTTGTGTTTACGCATCTTTGAACACAATTCGTACGTGTTGAAATATTTTTTTTATTTCGGACGGTCATTAAGGCTTTTCCCAAACGAACTACTTACAAACAACAGTCATTGACAAATAAATGATATCTAGTTAAAATTTCATATTGAGCAAAATTATATCACAGATTTTTGTTCCGATTAATATACTAGAATTAAACCAACGTGTTTATCTGTAGTTCTGTAATATATTTCTGCACTGTGTTGTTGTGTTGTTTTATAAAATTAAAATTTGACGCATCGTAAATAAGATAAATTAATTTAGCAAACATGTGTAAGTCTTATTTAAATACATATGTTTATTTTCTGTTGAAATTAATTTAAATATGAGATATAGCATCTATAATTCACAACTTAAATATATTTAATATTGAGATACTTGAATAGTCGATTAATGTATATTTAGTACTATATACATATATGTATTTGAAATGAAGCAAATACTGTAAACAAAAACAAAGATGTTTTTAAATGACTATCACGTTTTGACTTTGACACTGAGACAAATTTAATATTATTACAACTTTCACTGACCAATGAAGTAATGTATATGCATATACTATTTCTGTTAAATTTAACATTTCAACATGCCATAATATTACATTCGCAATGTCGCATTCATTATCTTTTGAACTTCCTTGTTGTGTGTAGTAGTTTATATCGCAGCTGTCAAAATATTATATCTCCAGTCTGCAGACAAACAAGTAAATAGACCCAAAGTTTACTGTACTTTATTTCGTCATTTGTAGTTTGTCTTTCAAGAGATAAAGTGCTCAATGCTATTGCTGTGTTGTGAGAAAAGTGCGTATAATACTGAATATTTCATAGAAACTTACCTGTTCTTGGATAACTTAATAACCAAATATCATCTTTTCGAATTGGCGCATCCAAAATACTTTGACCGATTTCTTCGAATTGTTCTGGAAGATACACTTTATTTGGATAAACTTCAATTAAACTATTTTTGTGACCGAAGTATTTATCGATCTTTTCACGAATTGTTCCAGTTAACGGTTTATATATTAAACTCATCTTGTTTTGTGTAAAAACTGGTAAAGATAAGTATGCAATAAATCTGTAGCTTAAAAAATTTAAAGTTATATGAGTATTTAGTTAATTAAATATATTTTGTGATCCTCTCGCGGTCAAAGATGCACTTGCAGTGAAGAAAATTGTCTTTACCTTAACGGTATCGATGCATGGAATTTATTTTTTTGTTGTTGCAGTTTCTCCCTCTCTTGTAAATTGCAACTGCATTCTGCATTCGTGCTTTTACTTTTTGGGCAAAAAGCAGGTTGTTGAGTTTTATTAAATTGAAACGGCAGTTGTTATCGCTAATTTATTTATTAGTTTAGTTTTGAACTTTCCATTTTTATCATCTCTCAATAAGACAATAATCAATCGTCGAGTGGAACGAGCCGAGTTTATTTGCCATTCACGTTATATCAACCGGAGCGTGTGAAAGTCAGTGGTTTTACTTGAAAAGAGAATTTGACGTTCATATTTGCACATTAGTAACATGAACAAGTGTTATTTCCTATAAATATTCATTTATAAGCAACGGTGCATTGTTATTTGAATAAAGAGCATACATGCTAGGGAAATTTGTGTTCTTTTAGTGTGACGACCAGCGACAATTGGCAACGCGCAGCACATAGACAGTTGTCAAAAATTGGGAACGAGATAAGTGAAACCTGTTTATTTATTTTTGATTAGAAGTGACATACGATGTGGATTACTCATAACAAAGTTGACATAGTTAATCAGAAGGAACAGTGTTTTAATGATTTGATAGAAGAATGTAAACATGCAGCTCCTGGAGCTCGTTTATCGTACAACATAAGAAATCGCTTAGAAAAGTTCCCATTAGAAGTGAGAAAAGAAATAGTGAACAAAGTTAAAGTTGGATGTGCTCCGTTATTTATTGCCTGTAAAAGAGGACACGTTGAAATTGCTGAATATTTAATAACTGTATGCAATGCTGACATTGAACAGAGAGGATTGTACGAGGTTCCAGATGATAGGTGTGTTGACATACCTGCATATTTCTTATGCACTTAATTATTTTACATTCCTAACATATGAACAACACAACATGTACTAATCTACTACACACATTCGTCAACAACACCTACTGTACTGTTACTACATATATATTGAATGTAATTATGTTTATTAGTAAATGTGTATATTGTAAATGTGGTTTGATACATATATTTGTGTGACTGTTTAGATCGGTACATTGTGTGACTCCGCTGTGGTGTGCAGCCGTGTCTGGTAAACTGTCTGTGATACGTTGTCTGGTGAACCATGGCGCTGATATTAATGCCGTGTCTGACACGGGTTCTACGCCCGTCAGGTCAGCATGCTTTATGACACATTTAGAGATAGTGCAGTACTTAGTTGAGAGTGGCGCGGACATACGGAAAGCAAACTATAACGGTGGTACCTGTTTGATAAACTCTGTACAAAGTGTACAACTGTGTAAATTCCTACTGAAACACGGTGCGGATGTGAATGCTCGTGACATACAGAACAAGACTGCATTGCACTATGCCATCCAGGAACATCGGTTAGAGACGACCAAGTTACTGTTAGAGCACGGTGCCGACATACACGCCCGCTCCAGATACGGAGACGATGCATTACAGACCGCATGTTTGAAGGGTGCCACCAGAATATTCGAGTACCTGATTGCACACAGACAATACTCACACGAACGCCTTGCCAATGCACACGAACTGCTTGGCTCCACACATTTAGACGAGCACAACGACATACACACCGCCATCAATCACTGGCGCATTGCACAATATATACGCGAGTCGCACGAATTACTGCCGAAACAACCAGTCATGCCACCACGTAGTGCATTCCGGTATGAAACCGAGTTCGCCACCATGGACGAACTTGAGAACGTAGCGGCCGATCTAGATTCTATACGAATACAAAGTTTATTAATTACAGAACGGATACTCGGACCTCATCATAAAGATACTGTCTTCAGGTACAGTATGTCACAATGATATACTTACAGATATATAATAATTGATACATGTGATTGTAGATTAATGTATAGAGGAGCTTCATATGCAGACGCTATGCGTTACCACAGATGTATAGATCTGTGGCGACGTGCATTAGAGATTAGAGTCGAGAAAGACACGATACTATACTCGGACACATGTTTCACTGCACAGGCTCTTGTCAGACTTATGATAGATCTGAAAGAGAAAACACTCGTCGGCAACACACTGGAAGATGAGAATCAAATATTTCAAGATGTGGTGGCAACGTTTCACTTACTGACAGATAATATCACAGGTATTGTTATTTACTTCTTACTCATGAATATACAAGTGCATTATGTACACTTGCCTATGTATAAATCTTTCCTGTCAAACATTCATGATAAACAAATGTTACATTAAAACAAAAGATAAAATGATATGAAATTATTTTACATCTAGTAATTCTATTGATTCTGTATTGTTTAACTTTATGTTTAACATTTATTCATGTACATTTATGTTGGCGTGATATGATTAATATTTTATCATATTTCTAAACTATCTATAAGCATGACTATCTAACATATATTCCTAGATCTTTGAACTATTCCTTGTATAAAGTGGTACTCAGTGGCACCTGAATATTGAAATATTTCTAAATATAAATACTGATCGATTGAACAGAGAATAATTTATTGCAGAGGCACGGCAGCTGCTTGACGTAAAACCATCACATAAAAGGCAAATGGATAGTTTCGATCGCATATTGAAATGTATAACCCATCTCATTTACATTATGATCGAAAGTTCTAAAACAGAAGAACAAAAAAATCTGGTAACAGAACTGGTTACGAATTTAATTCGGATCAATCCACGAAGTTCAACAACCGGTGATACATTATTGCATCTATGCGTGTCACGATTAAATACGATACGTTCGAATTATTTTGCTGATGATAATCAAGTAGTAAGTATTCTCTTTTCATTAATAGATTCGTTATGCGATTTAGATTAGTATAAGATGAATTTTAACTTTATTTTAGTATGTTTTCCCGAAACAAGAGGTTATAAAATTGTTACTGGATTGTGGTGCAAATGTGAATGCTCGAAATGAAACTAAATCTACACCACTGCATGTAGCATCTGTTGCTTATAACTTTAGATGTTCGGTAAGTTGTATGATTATTGTATATTTACATAGCGCGAACTATATTAATTGTGGTTGTTGTTGTTGTTGTGTTTAAAGTTAGTACAAATGTTACTGGACTACGGTGCCCATATAGATCAGCCTAATAGCTCAAGGGAATGTCCGTCAGTGAAAATTGCTCAGAATCCACTCAACTATATTCACCTGTTAAACTATGTTACATTGAAGTGTTTGTGTGCCACTACCGTTATCAAACACAACATCCCATACGAGAATCAGATACCGAAAACATTAGAAACATTTGTGAAGTTGCACGATCCGAAATAAATACTCACTCACTACACACACACACACACACACACACAGACACATACACACGACATGACATTGTGAATAGTATAAGAATATACTGTATTACACATATACACATACTCAGATATTATAACTAATTAAGCATAAGGTTCATTATTATCCATTGTCATTTTGTATAATGCGTGGAATACACAGCGCACGTGTCAGGACACGAAGCAAACAGTTAAACTGTATTATATACTGTATTTATTATAGTATAACATGTACGTATATTGTGATTTTATCATATGTTATAACGTGTATTATTAAAATAATGCATATATTTCATTCATTATGGTTGTCATTATTTCTAATGGAATGCTAAAAGTAAAATCGCATATACTAATAATGTATTCTCTAATATTCAAACATATCTGAAGCAATAAATATCTTGTTGGTCCAAACATGTTTGATGTTTTTCTATTCTTCTATCATGTAATTGATTATAACGTAATATTACAACTGTACAAGACAGTACAGTCAGTGTAAGTAGAGTAAGTACATCTGTGCTCGTGTTCATTGTGAAGACATCTCTAGTTTAATCAAAATGTAAGTAAATAAACAATATTAATATTCATAAGATTAGAAGGATAATAAAATAGACACATGTATATATGTATGTATAGAATCATATGTTTATTTTTGTTCGTAGTATCACTGAAATATTAAGTAGAGTATTACTTCAGTCCGTTGTAAATAAAATATAATAAATTACAAGCTGAGATGGCAGTAATTTATAAATAAAATAAACAAAAATTGTTAAAAACATGAATAAAAAAGGCAGTGTTGCACACTTTAGTTCTCAATATATCTAACAAAGCAATACAATATCGGTAGGAACAATAGTACGTTATTTATATGAATGCTACCGGCACGTTGGCTGTAGCTATCGACAATATGAATCTTCCAGCCCATATTTGAGTGAGTGAAAGAATTATAGTACACAACATCCGGCCATGTTGTATTGGGTTTCACTTCTAGCACAGCTGGCTCACCGCTCTCGCACGAGTATTGCAACGTACGGTTAAACTTGAAGAAAGTCGGATAATCATCATCCAAACGTCGATCTTTACCACTTCTATGCTTTGACAGACACAGAGGACCAGCTGTAATAATACAATTCATTTTTAATTATATAACGATCAAATTTAGACAAGTCAAATCTATATTACGTACTTTCTAAAGTAATTAGCAGCTTATTACAAATAGACACTAAAATACGTTACCTCAACAACAAAATTTATAGCATATATATTTTAATACATATAATGTAGATTAAAAAATATATATTGTAATTTTTACCTGCTGTTGGTCTCGGTCTACCTCTTCTAGTGAATTCAACTCCAGCTAAAACTCTAATTTTTGTCTGTGCAATATCAGTCAATCGATCAAATCCGCCATGTGGTTCGTCTGTGATAATCAATGGATGGTAATATTCAGCACTATGTGGATTATTACCACCGTACACTTTAAATGCGTAAGTTAAACCTCTGCGTAACCAAAGTTCCGGTGCGAGAAGTCCATTCATGTACCAGGACAGAGAAGTCGATGTTTGACCTGAAACAATCCAGTTACAATTATTTAATGCAGTACTAATTAAATGGAAAATTACAGCTCAGTAATAATGTAATGTGCTTAAAATACTTTCACTGAAGTAGTTTCTCGTGCAATGAATTCTACAAATATCTGCATGCTGTACCTGTTATTCCCTGATACCCTCTCTTGCCACCAGATGGACCTAGATACGCTTTGAACGTTCTAATATTCCTGTCAAATATTTGTCCTTTCTCCCACGGTGGTCTTAGCATCGTGTCACTTCTTGTGAACGAGAAACAATTTGATTCTGGTTCGCTACGTCCTAAGTCTACTTGAATATTAGATTTATGGTATATATCGTGGAATGTAGGCTCATGATTCGTGTCTAAACGTCCAATAGCCCAGACAATATAAACTGGTTTATCCGTCAGATATTCTCGGTCAGTAGGATCAGCTGTAAATCGTTTGAAAATCATATTAGAATTCCTATATTAAGTTAGAAACTAGGAAACTGTATATTATAATTTACTAGAAATATATATCTGCTTATATTTTCACTTACGTGACTTTAAATTTCTTCTGTACGTGATAATATTGATGCCATTCTCTCGTGTAGCAGTATTCAGCTGATTACTATCTTGTCCTCCTAATAATTCATCTTTACATACTCCCTGATACTGTCCAAGTACTTTAACACACTACAACCATCACACATGAATCATATTGCACAGAACAGTGTTTGTTTATTGCTATAACCTACTGGTGCTAGAGCAGTTATATTATAATCAGCTGCAAATCCTTGATACCCATTCACATATGCAACTGCAACATCCGCGCCCACCATTTGACTCTTTTCCTCAGAACCTGATATTCCAAAAGACATATATTCGTCTTCTGCTACTTGACCAGCTAGTTGAATTGTGATTTGTGGTCCGAAAATTTCCCATGAAATCTGGAAATCCTTGTGCAATTGCAGACAGTTTGGCAGATCGTTTTTATGAGGCTAAAATTATAATTTCTCATAGAGAAATATTCTATTATTTAATGTTATGTCAACTTACGAAAACTTTGACTAAAGATGGAGGAACATTTAGTCCATCCGGGATCATAATTGAACCTAAGTTTTGTTTATTTTCTAAATCGAAAACACTGAACCAATCAATGTTGAAGATTGTCAATTCGCCTGGAAGTTCTAATACAATTGTATCTTCTACGTATTCTCGTAACGGATCAAGGCTGTAGAATTATATATATTTCAGCATCATTCATGAGTAATAAATTCTTTAGAGTTAAATACTTACTATCCATATTCATCTGGAACTATCATTCCTTTCGATGCTGGCTGTGGTCCAACACCGACCCAGAAATAAGCTTTTGCTTTTCCATCAAACTTAAACTCTGATATCTTGATAGTTTTCGCGTCAAGTATTTCAACATCGCCAGAGTTAATTCCATTGTGTTTGCCTGTTATCTGAGAGATCTTTTGTGCGGTAGGTGGTTCAAATTCTTCAGGAATGTAAATATCACCAAATGTATTTTGATTGGAGAGATCATAGATTGCAAACCATTTTATTTCTGTAATCTTCTTTCCTTCTGGCAGTGTTAATGTAAAGTCTTTGTTAAAGTAACGACTTAGGACATTCGTTCTGATACAATGAATGATATCATTAACTATTGTACATGTAGTGGATATATGTAACTTACTTTCCAAATTCATCAGGTACTATAAACCCTTGAGGACCTGGCCTGTTAGAAGCGCCTGACCAGAAAAAGGTGTCAGCACCATTTCCATCATAATTAAAACCAATAAATAACAAAGTATAATCATCTACTGCATACACATCACCAGACACTTGATGATGGTAGGAATTTATTTTTCCCAAGTATTTTCCTTGATACGGTCCATCGTCGTCTTGAGCTATTGCTAAAATTATAAATCAAATAAAAATAAATAACGGATATTCATATAAAAAATAAACACTATTAATAATATAAAACATAACACAGGAAATAAAACAAGTTTTTGGTGTTCTACTTTGAAAGAAAATGTTTTGACAGAACTGTCCCAATTTCCAAACATATGTTTCACATCTCACAAAAGAAATTCAATAATAGAACACTGAACAAGGAATTAGTGATAAAATAACATTTAAACAATGATACATTGTATAAATAGGCACTGTATTTATGAATGTATTTATTATTTCACTTTTTGGAAAATCCGAGTTTGTTCCGTGTACACTCATCGATGTCACCAATATCTCACCTGAAGAGAAACATATGATGAAAGTTGAAAGAATTGTAAGACGGTACATGATTGTTTAAAACTGATGGATTCACATTATAAATTAATAAATTTTATTAAGTTTTCCAGCAAGTTTCAGTCACAGTTTTTATTTTGCCGGCCTGTAAAAGAATGTATTATGAGTTTCTCTTGAGAAGTACTGTTAGACCTCGTCGAGACAAAGTTCGCTTTCTAAGAAACGGTATTCGAGGTCAAATAAAGATAGAATTAGTTCGTTATTTAACATATTTACTAAATGTTATTTATTTAGTAATAATAATCATTTCCATCTGATGTGTCATTTTTACTAATATTATCTATTTTCAACAGTGTTTTTATTTATTTACCTGGATGTATTTATTTAAATTATATATTATGTATGACTAACAACCGATTATACACGAAGAAATCCGATTTTATTTAAATATTACATGTCGGAAGTGTCGTACCTTAATATTCCATATAAGTTTCTATAAAAATGAGACGGATATACAACAATGTGAATGATAAAATGAGTGCGTTGTACTCTTCGCAACAACATACCTAATTGTTGATTTTTCCATTTGAGTCATACATTTGATTAATACATGTATTCATATATATTTTATTAAGGAATCATGTTTTGATTTTTTCTCATATACTTCATTAATAATTGATGGAATAATATATTATTCACATTCGTGGGGTACAAAGGAAGCAATTTTTAGTAATATAAATATATGATTAAAATTTGCAATATAATTTTTTTCATGGTCAAATTATTTCTTAAGATACGGAAATAATTTAAAGTATAATAACCTTTATGTACATTGTCGCACAATTAAGTTTCAAGGCGTTTTATAATTTTTCTGTGGAAGGGTTAACAACACAGTGATTTCAGATTAGAATTCAGCAACATTTTAACACTTATTGACTATTTACATAGTCTTTGTTTTTATTAGTATGTGAATAATAATAGTCTTGTGTATGTGTCTATGTTATTGAAAATATAATAACTGATTATATTGCGTGAGACTGGAATGCAATTATGAACACATATTTATAATGTGCAATATTATAAATAGTACCAAAATACCGTTAACGTTATTTCAATAAATAAAATCGAGGTCTTCGTCATGATGTGAATTACAAAATATATAAATAACATACATATATCAAGGAAAACTGCATTAATTATTGCTATATTTTGTAATCTTCAATTATTTTTTATATAGTGTATAAAATATTTGATATACATACATACAATTGATGTAAGCAAATAAAAGTCATAAGTCTGTTCAGGACACAACGTTTTTTTAAGGATTTCAACCTGTTTTTAAACTAAGTATAATTTGAAACATATTTTGAGCTGTTTTGGCTTCTTGTAAATATAAGTTCTAGTTATTGAAATTTCAAGGATTTTGACCGGTTTTTAAGGTATATTAAAAAGTCAAAATTTTAGAGATTTTGCCCTATTTTTTAAGTTTGTTATGTAACTGTTCAGGTACTAAAAAAGTACTTGGTGACTGACCTAATATTTTACTCATTTTCTTATGGTGGCAACACTGCATGTGAAATGACAGTTGGTGATAGCGTTCGCAACAGTATAGGTTAAAATAAATAGAAATTAGTGAATAAAATACCATGAAAAAAGTGAGTGTAGGTGCGATACGTATAATTTTATATCCGTTGTTGTTTGTAGCATGGATTTTACTCAGGAGAACAAACAGTTAAGAAAGCTATTTTATTTGCGAACACGCGATCGTGTTTACAAATGTTCGAAACCAATTTCAAAAATACATAGACACAAACTTATTACAATTAAAATATGATTATGACATCATAAATTCGTTCCTGGTAGCTTTAATCTACATCAATCTACATTGAATAATTGTTGGAGGAAGTGGAAGGAAAATCATTTGAGGATCTTCTGTTTCGTTTAAATAACAGGGATGCCAAATTATACAGGTTCATTCAAAGTTATATTAACAAAAACCTTATTGTAGGATATAACAATATTTCTTTGGTTAATAATTGAGTATTGTGGGAAAATATTAATGCCAGTGTTCGAGCCTATATTGTTAGTAACCAAGATGACATGAATATCACAGTTGCTGAAACATCAAATTTCCAAATTTCATTAACTAAAGACGATGGTTCATTTTTTCTTATATTGAAGCAGTTTTTATTATCATTGACGAAGCTTTGAATTGTAAATGTCACGTTATTGCGAATTATATGTGTGGCCAAAATTTATATTCGAAGGTTAAATATCATTAGCATCAATTGTGCCGTTATGTGTTGCGATACCTTAGCCAATGCAAAATTGTTGACCGTGAATATGAATTATAATAACTACATTAATATGTTTGTATTCTGAAATTACTTTATTTTATATAATAAAACTGACTGAATTAATGAAACTGTGAGAAATAAATTTTGTCAAATAATATTAAAGAAATTTATTTTGAATTTCTTTTATAAGAGGATGAATATGTCTGTGTAATTTACAAAACTTAAAAATATTTATGCCACTTGACTTAATCTATTTAAGTCTAATTTGTTATATTCCTTTAGTAGGACAATGAATATCAAACATGTTTAATTGAAATTCATCAGACCTCACAATTCTTTTAGAAAACTTACACTCAAAAAATGTATTATTTTCTTTGAGAACCCCAAAAGCATGTAAAGGACGGTTATACCAACCAAATTTGATGGTAAAAGATGGATAATTTATAACGAAAATTTTATTATTCTGCGGTGGTGAACAGATGTACATGTATAGTAATAACATGATATGATATAAAAGTTAGAATACAGGATGATACCAGACAATCTGTCCGCCCAGACAACCACTGACCAACAAACTGTGGTACGGATTAAATTTGCAACTGACGACAATTTCAGGATGGTAGTCTTTAAAGTATGCAACTTTGTTCAACTTTTGTGGCTCATCAGGTACACACACGGATAGTTCATTGCAGTCAACATTAAACGAAAACAAACGGACACCGGCCTGGCACGGTGAACAAATAATTCTGCCATCAGCAGAGAAACACATTTCTTTAATGAAACCTTTGCCTGCATTCGGTTCTTCCATGTAATGGGTGAGTCTCGGTAAATTCTGTACAATCTTACAGCAACCTTCCTCCATTTCATTGTCACTGTCATCATTCGGTTGTAGGTTAGGATTGTCATTCTCATTGTTCGGTTGTTGTTGTTGCCCTCTGGCTGTCGGCTGAGCTGGTTGTTGGTGGTCTGATGAAAGAATACCACTATTAAATACTGTTATTGATGCGCGTGTTGTTCGTATTCCGCTACCCCGGCGAGTTGACGATGATAGTATTCTCTGTGTGCGTATATTTCTATTTGACACGAAGCCCATCCACAGGTCCATCGGTGTCTGTCGTGATTCAGAAGGTTCGGCAGAATTCTGGGTGTTCTGTGACGGTTGTAATCGAATGTTGATCTGTTGTCGCGGTGGTAACTTGGCTATTGTAAATGAATTCAGATAATCTTCCAAGTCTCGTTCTTGAATGTCATGCACACTTGTCCACTAACACAACAAATTAACATTATTACAAGATAGTGTTAATATTATATTATCATTGATAACTTACTTCACTTAATTCATCACTGTTAATATTTCTGGTAAGCGCACACCAACCCATTGGATGGATCTGCAGTGAACTTATAACTTCAGCAGTATTTGGAAAATCACTAATCAATTCAACACGATTCTGTTTTCTATATGGCGAGAATAGATGATTAGAACAAGATGCAATAGGAATATTTTGTTCACTCTCCTGCATTAACCTATAAATATTGGGCTGAAAACAAATATATTTCGTTATGTTTAGTAGGATTTAATCTATATGCTAGTCATTGTTAAATATACCTTAAACCTTTGTAAATCATTGTTCAAAGTCTCGAGATTTAAATCATGTATAAGCAACATGTATCCGTGTGTGGAACACATGACAAGTTTTGAACCATCCGGTGTTAATTTTGTTCGCATAAGTCCATCCATTACAAAAGCTCGATCATACACTACACCGTGTTCAGTGTAATTGTTCAAATCCCATGAATATATGCCACCATCAAAAGCTGATGTAATCAACCGATTTTCCCTAGAAGAATATTCTATATTCTTAACCTACAAATTGAAATCAAACGTATTATACTCTATAACAATCAAGTACAAAATAACATACCCAATTCGAATGTCCTCGTAATGTTCGTGTAGCAGACTTTAAGAATCGGACATCCCATGTTTTCACTGTATTGTCATCTGATCCGGTGGCAAATGTGTGCGAATCTAGAAATCTGTACAGTTCTGAATGAATAACAGTTGTTTGTTTGAATAGATTCTCAATTACCTTATACAGTTGACACAACTCGTATGAGCATCTGGTACTGTTTTTATTAAATTTTGATTCAAAGCATCGTGCAGTAAAACTGACTTCTTTTCACAAGCCGCCGCCAATATTGTTCTATAAGTGAGTATGTAATAAAATATTGAATCATAAAATAGTTATTTATTTATTACTTACCCATCTAGAGAAAATTCCAAGTTAAATATGCCACCTTGTTCGTTGTTTAACTTTGATTCGAACGATTCTAATGACGTGATTAATTTCTTGGCTAAATGATCTTCATAACCAAGATGACGTTTAAATCCTAATTCACGTTTTCTCAAAAAATTTGTATTTCTAAACACATCATCGGTATGAGAAACAATTTTCCTAGGCATTCTTTTTATCGCTTGTCCCGGTCCCATAATATACACAGTAATTTTTATATCATCACTGACACTTACTATCACTTATATAAAATACAACAAATGAACTTATCAACTTTAAATATCCAATACGTCAATGACTATATCGAAAATATTGTCAATAAAGAGTAAATATTCCAAGCTTTCAAAAACACATGTTATTGACGTTAATAAAACTGTTCTGGTCATGAAATTCCCTACGCGTAGACGAATCCACTGTTGTTGACGTATGTCGTTGATGATATCACCTAAGATGTGTATATGTAAACCCGGATTTCCTTATATTATTTATATTTAAATTTGTTCGCAAAAGGTCACTAATTTTATTTGTCAAAACTACATTTTTTCATTCAAATTTGAAGGTTTTCTGTGATTAGATTTTTAAATTGTGTTAAATTTATAGGTAGATCTATTTGCGTGAACGTTTAAAGGGATACTAAAACTAAACTGCAAATTTAATGAACATATGCACTTCCTATGAATATGGTAATGCAATAAACATTCGTGTTTACGAAATTTATTCATAACTGTTATTTTATTAATTGGTTAGAACTTGGTAATGGAATATAAATAAGGTCAAAAGAAGTAATTTATAGAACCGTTTTTATTGAGTAACATATGTACATGAATCTTAAACATTAACAAACGGTATAAAACATTATTTAACACTTAACATTCTTAACTTAAATTAGAGAATTCCGAAATTACTTTATGTATCTATTTCTACGTTTAGTAGTAATGTTGATAACGTTTAATAGCGAATATAATTATTAATTGTTAAACTGATTACGATCACACTAAGTAAATTGCTAACAGTAGGCAAAGATTTCGCAAGCGCTGAATTATTTCCAGGGTTATTACTGTCATGTTTCTGATCGTGGTGCAAATGTTCGTGCGTGTCGTGTTCTTCCTGATTATGGTGTTGGTGTTCTTGTTGTCTTTGTCGTTCCTGTTCGGCCGTATGTTCGGCAGTGTGATGTGCCGCTCGTTTGCGTCTGACATCTGAAGTTCTTTGATAACGTTTGACCGGTGTCAGTTTTGTTGTTTGGCTGGGATTGCTTGGAGCAGGCGCTGGTACTGGCGCGTTCAGATCACGATTTAAAACTGCCGTTGATTTCAACTGAGGTAAGTTTGCAATGTTAATATTTTTCGGATCTAAAGGTGGTATTTCGCCTTTGAAAGGACCGAACTGTGGTGATAAACGTAAGAGTTCGGTTGCTTTAGATGATCTAGATTCGAAGCTTCCGGATTCCGGAACCGGAGCAGTGAGACTCGTTCCAGACACGGTTTTTCCATCATATGTCACCAGCGATCCTGGTGGTATATCGATGTTCGAAGGCTTCCTGATTCTATCAATAGGTTTTGATTTTTTATCGTCTGGCGGAAGATAGTACGCTTCTACTCTTTCCGCTGCCATTGCTACTTCATCTTCCTCCGTTTCAAGATCATCCTCTGGTTCTGGTTCGGCGCTTCTTGCCACGTGTTTAACGATGAACATCATTTGTGGATTCTTTTTAATTATGGTGCGACGTTTTGAGAATTTCGTTGTATTCTGTTTCTTGTTTTGTAACAAATGACTGTCGGGAGGTGAAGGTATAAACATTGGTTCGAAACTTTCTGTAAACTGTTGACTATTCTCTGTATTCTCAGGATTTAAGTTAATAACACCAATGTCTTCTTTATCATTTAAATCATCGCTTTCTTCATCGGAAATTCGTTTTTCAAACTCTTTATGAACAATCGGTTTAAAACCGCCTTCAATAACCACGGATTCCGGATGAAATCCAGTATTGATTGCTGGCCGCATAGTCGAGTGTATCATTTCATCATAGTTTTTATTCATAGTCATATCAATATGATAGGAATTCTCCGTTGCCAGTTCTACTAATTCTGTTTCCGTTGATGCATTTTGCGTAGACGGTAGCGCGTCATCAGTTTTATGGTTGATTTCTGTATTCGGTTTCAACATGATCTGTTGATGTTTCATTATTAACACGGGCTCAGGATGTGAAGCAGCTGCAGCAGTAGCAGATGGCTTGGGACGCGATAACTTTTGGTGCATGTGAGGAATTGGTCGCATGCCAGGAGGTCGTTTACGCATCGGGATTCTGTAAACGGATTTTTTATATGATCCTGGTTGCGCAGGAGCGGGTGGACGAGGCATGGACATGATGATTGGTTTTATAATAAACGGCGGTCGGTTTTGAGATGCAGGACGGCGCAACGATATTTTATTTCCTCCATAGATAGGCTTATTATGGGGCCGTACGCCTGGCGGAAATGACATCGGGGAAACAGGGTTGGACTTGGCTGGTGGTAAAAGGTCGAGCGGATTATCGGAAGATGACACCGGTGTGACAGGCGACGAGATGCTTACGTCGGCTGTCTCGGAAGCATCGTATTTCGATGTTGTCGCGGATGTCAGATTTTTAGATTTGTACGACGATGGGAACGAACTAGGATCTACGATTTTAAATGGAAACCTGTCAACAAAATCAGACTGGAAACGATTGTTCAAAGCACTTTTGACGCGTGTGTTTTGTTGATATTTTTTTCGTATATCTGCATCATGTTGGTCTAACAGATATGTATGTTGTTGTTGAAGTGGATCGTACTTGTTTGGTTGTATGGATATAATATCCGGGCCGGATTGGTAGAAGCCAAGGTCACTGTTCTGTTGTTGTTGGTAACTATTGTCTATTGAGTCCGGGAAAGTAGTCGGTCTCTCGCTCTTGACTGGTCTGTCAGATATCTGCTTAGTTTGTGTCGTCTGAAAAAGGTCGTTCGGTTTTATTCTCGTTTCAACAATTATCGAAGAGCTTGATTTTAAATCACCGTTGTCAGCTAACACGTCTGGAAGCGCCCACGATGGTTCCGGCTCGCTACCTTCTGCACGCGCATCACAAGAGTCCACCACATTAATTTTCCAACCGAGGTATCGGTGTGTGAAACACTACACAGGACAAACAAATTAATGCACTCTCAATTCATTATCTACTTGATGTAGAAAACGTGTCACTACACACGGTCTATATATACATCGTTCTATATGCATGTATCAGGTCAGTGCATATTGCATAAGTGAATTATTATACTTTAATTACACGTCAAAAATTCTACCTTGTATTAAATATTTAATTTTACTCATTCATTCTATGTATATATCTATAAACATAGAATGAACGAAATGAACATTTTAAACATTTGAAATCGAATGCTATATATAGACTATTAATAGATTTGCCATAGAAATATTTCTTTACATATCATATGTTTGAATAAATTCGTTTACCTGATAATAGACAGTGTCCGGAGTGTCTGCATCCGGGGTCCATGTAATTACTCCGGGTTCTCCCTCGTCACAGCGCAGTTCCAGGGTACGTTGGAACGCTCCGAACGACTGGAAGTCGTCCGCTTCCTTGTCACCGGTGTGCGTCCAGTGACACAGGCGACCCACACCCGTAGGCAGTACTTTGCCGTCACGCGTTTGTTTTGCGCCGGCAAATATACGGATATTCTAAAAGGAGAAAAGCCGTCTTTATTCCAGTACGGAAATGAATAAACTGGTGTGGTTCTGACAGTATGCACACAGGGTTCATATTGTGATATTTCCGCGAATAAATAATTGTATTCTCAAGTCAAGGCAGTAGAAATGAATTAGGTAATTGCTTGGGATCTGTATGAAGTGAAATGTAATGAAAATAGTCTTGTTCACATTTGCAAATGTTTTGTTATGTAAAATTTTTAGAATATTGTTTTTTGAGGTAATTAATATCTGTACCGCTTTCTCTTCTGGTGTCTTGTGTTCGTAGCCTCCAACGGAATCGTCGGTAATGTAGAATGGATGGTATTTAGCCGGTACATCTGGATCAACACCACCTTCTACTACAAATGTATATGTCTTTCCTCGGACGACATTGATTTCAGGAATTAAAAGTCCGTTAATGTACCAGGAGATGCCCCAACCGACGTGACCTGAACAAATATCACCAACGATTATTTCTACATATATTTCTATATTATATATTTATTATGATTAGTTATTTCAACATATATTTCTTCTATTTGTTAAATAATAATCTGGCATATTAATGTTATTATTATACATGATATTGTTTAATAGTTCATTCACAAATTACAATTGAATTCATGTTTATAAAATCAAGTTCATTGTGCAACCAACGTTACGGATATGTTCAGCTAGTTGCATACTTGTATAAATTGAAATTCTCCAATCTGATCAGAGCTAAATTCGTTGCTACATGCAAATATGTTAACAGTTATGAAATTTCCATTCCAATGTAATCTAAATGTTTTGTAGCGTATGTGCATAATATTTCTAGTTTAGTTTCTAGTCTTGAATGAACAAATTGAATTGTAATTGTTGTAACTTACCTGTAATGGCTGGATATCCTCGTTTACCTCCGGTTGGTCCCATTTGAGCATAGAATACTCCATCATCAGGTTCGTCGCACTGGATGGCTGGTATGTTCCAGGCATTTCTGTTTGTGACTGGTTTAGGGGTTGGCACTGTTCTTGCCCGCTCTGTAGTGATGGCTGTGGTAGTACGTTCTGTGTGTCTGTCACTTGCACCCCGGCGTCTTGTCGGCCGTTCTTCTTGTCGGGATGTGCCACGTTCTCTTATCTGTGAATCTCTTCGCCTTTCAATTGTCTATGATAAAGAAAGAATATATTCAAATATCTTACTCCTGTGAGATTTCTTATAATAGATCAAAAAACACTCTTGTAGAAATCAGATAGTAATAGTTCACGTGTAAAAAATGGTATAGTAATATACATATCTAATACTTACATCACGATTACCTCCACGTCTTCTCTCATTCACTCTTCCCCGAGTGGTAACTTCAACTGGATAACTTGGTTCCTCCTCCGCTTGTACAACTTCTGGTTTTCTCCTGTTTACTGGTGCTGGAGTCTGTACCGGAACTGGCGTATCGCCCGTGTCAGGTGAAGCTGCACCATCAGATTCAGGTACAGGACAGTTCCACTTTGCTGGCCTTCCGAAATCGATGAAATGATCCTTTTTAGTATAATGACTGTGGAATGATACTTCGTTGCGTTGATTCAACGGTCCGATAGCCCAGATAATAGCCTGTGATTGGTTCGTGAAGATCTGTCGGTCCAATTCATCTGACGCTTTCAGAGGTCGTTGGTAGGTTACAATTGAGTAACCATTAACCATTGCAGCATTCAGAAGACGAATATTGTTTGTGTTTTCCTATTGTAAAATTTAATTTAAAAATTAATAATTTCGCATATAATATCTACGAAAAAAAGTATGTTTTCTAATCTTTCAATGGGTGCCAATATAATGCTAGAAATTCTTTAGCTATTAAATAAAAGTTGAATACTCTTACAGCAATTCGTTCATCTGGACAAGATCCTCTGCGTCCGGCACATTGTGATTTTCCTTCCAGGAAATAGTCCTCTGCATATCCTTTGAGAGTAGCTCGGTCCACCCATGCGACAGCTACATCGCCTCCAATCATTTGTGTCTTGGAATCATCGCCCGACAATCCGAATGACATGTACTCACCATCGTCTAATAAACAATAATTTTATCCATCAATAAATAGATGCATAGCCTATATTCCAATAACTAACGATACATACTAGTATACATTTCCATAATTGTTTTATTTTATTTTGCAAATATTATTGCCGACAAAACAGAAACAAAAAACGTGTTGTGTTTTTGTAGGATTTTTGAAATCTGTAGGTATTTATTATATACGTAACATCCGTGCTACGTTCACATGCGAACGACCCAACGTAAATGTGGCTTTCTCACAATTATTGCATCGCGAAAAAGGTGTAATAATTATAATTGACTTCGTTATTGCGAGGAATAAAAGTAGTAGGTTTTTTTTATTGCAGATGTAACGTTGTTGGTAATTACGATACTCATATAGAGGTACAGGGTTGTATTCAGTAACAAATATATTTTATGTTCCTTTCTGTTACGATATAAAAATTTATTGCAATATGACACATATTATATTTAGATATTACAAGAAAATATCATAAATAACAAGTGATAGGAAATTTATTTAGTGCCGTCCCGCAGCGTTGAGATTAAAGTAATTTTATTGTATGGAGAACATAATATTATAACAGTATATATGCATATATACGTATATGACTAGGTACGACATAATATCATACATTCCCTTTGTTTGTTCAATATTGCGACATCTGTAACAATAGCTAGTTTATATAATGCCTTACATTGTTGTACACACATATGTGTGTGTGTATGTATGTATAGTCTACTGCTGCTGATGATGATGGTGAGATCATCATCATCATCATCTTGTACGCACGCGGAGAGATTCGCGGCCGGTAAGTGATAACTCCCCGCTGACCGAAAGTGAAATGTGGAGCTTTCTCTTCTCTTTGGCAATGGTTCAATGGACTCCATCTGGGCTACACGTAAAGAGCCACACACACACACACACACACAACCCGAGCTGTAGTAATCATATCGCATTTGGTTTGTCTTCTTATACTATGCACAGTACCGTATTTAAATTTTTATATAGCTACAGATATTTACAAAATTGCTTGAATTTAAATTATTAGTAGTATAATATAGAAATTTATAGAATCAAAGGTAAAATTATTATGTTTTTTTTATTAAATACAAAATACCAATTACTAGAGTCAGTATATATCTTATATATAAAGGTATAAATTAAAGCATGTTTTTTAAGATTCAAATAAAACTATAAAAATTATATAGACAAGTAATGTCTTAATTTTCATTTGCATATTATGTAAAATAGACCAAACTAGTTTTGTTCTTAATTTAGCAATATTGTACTAATGACAACATTGTCTAAACTTTGTTGGTTGAATATTCCCAATTATTATGAAACTGAATTTGCATATGATTTTTAAATCTGGGTGCAGTAGTGTTTAACAATTCAGCTGGTGTTTCTCATACTGCAGATTGCGGTATTCGCATTGTGAATACACAAAAAAAAAACACTTGTGTGGGTATACAGAATGAAAAAAAAAATTATTTGCATTTTTAGGCTGGTCGTGTTTGGTTTTCGTTATATGTCCTATATAATTTATGAAAGCCTGTTTGATTAGGTGTGTATTGGTAGGAGAAAAATGCACATCATTATATTGTTTTGCATTTGCGTAATATTGACACTTTACAAACAATTCACTTGAATATGGTGGCATGTATACGCAATATAATAATTTGCGAAATTAAATTCTACCACAGAAAAAATGACTAATTGTATGTATAAGTTGATTCATTTTAAAATTCTAATATTCTTTATTATGTATTTTACATTATGTATAAAAGAATTGCATGTAACAGAAGGTAGTTTTCTGAAAATTAGAAAATAATGATAATGTTTCTTGCAATAAGATTTATTTTATCTTGACGTTATTACTTTACTGTTTAATATTGAAATATATTTTGTATTCAGGTGCACTGTAGTATAATGATTGCTAATGACTAAACATACATTTGGTTCGTTGCAGTTCTGAACTTGAACTTTAATCCTCTGTAAATATGATATCAGAAATTGCCGCATATTACAATGATATATGAGTATAATAAAAATGTCAAAAATTTAATATGTGTTTTATGAGTTACGTGAACGTTTAGTAATTTTCGTGCACATTAAAAATTACGTGAAAATAAACTATATCGTAAATTATCAAAGAAAATTTCTCGTGAAATAAACAAACAAAAATATATTTTATAATTGTAGTGATTAATATATAAGAATATTATAACAGTATACTGTGCTATATTCAGTAATATTATATTGCAAATAATTTAGTAATAAATTTCAAATACAATTTTTTAATTAGCTCTATAAGTAGTTGCATATTTTTTTAGTTTTATTTCAAAAAAATCGTTGCTTTTAGAAGTAGCTATTGAGATGTCTTAAATTGCATTCAAGCGGCGGCATTAAGATTTAATGACGTTGCTAATTAATCATTTTTATCAATGCAGACTCGATAGAGTATTTTATTCATTAATTTATCATAATTTCAAAGCTGCACTTTTTACGAAAATGTCAAGAAAATTTCTGTACATAAAAATAACAGTAATTTTTTCTTAGTTTGCCGTAATGTATGTATGTAATATTAAAAATTTATTTGATGTAAGCAACATTAATTATATATGTTATAAGGAAAATATCTGTAAAATATAGGAATGTTGATAAGCATGTAACATTTAATTAGTCATAGATGAATGGCAATAGAGATATTTGCAAGCATTTGCTTATTATAGCGAGGGAGATAATTGTGAATTGAGGATGGTCGGGTGATAGGTTACCGTTGTGTTTATTACAATCAAGCCGCGGCGGCTTGCTAATAAATAAATAAGTAGTTTATTTAATGAGGACGTCAGGAATATTCGCTCAAGACCGCATTCTTCACCATCTAATAAAACTATTATACTTATCCATTCACTGACCGTGACTTGGAAACAACTTTTGATAAAAATCCGCACCTGTTCTAATGTGAAAAGGTCACGGGGGAGTTTCGTTATTTTCTTTCTGTAATTCAGTTTGTTTTTTATTTATGGCTCTTCTCCTCTCCGCCGCTGGTGGTGATAGCGGTGAATTTGTTGTTCATATAAATGCAATTATATATTTATTTTACACCTTACAGCATTACGGATTGCGAGGTCTGTCGGCTCGCTGGTTTGTTCTTTTATTTTTTACCGTTGTTAATAATAATTGTATGCGCCACCAACACACACACACACACACACAAGAGATGTGCTGTCCTTTCACTTTATACACGTTGTTTCTTCCATTTCTGACATTTGACGCTGCTAATTTGTTACCAATGACACGCCGCCTTTGATATTTTTTTTCGATCAATCGATTGTCCTCTTATTGCACGGATGACAGTTTGTAATGTAAGGAAAATCAATCGTTTATATAACTTACTATTGTTTGTAAAATTTCTCAATATACATTTCTAAATAAACCGTACATTTTATGAAGAGTGAATAATTTAAAATTATAGCAATAACGTGAGTGTATTTTCACTTAAAAATATATTAGTTGAATAGTTGATTGGATAATTCATTTATACAGCGGATTATAGTGAAACAGATTTGATGTTAGCTATTCATAATAGATAATGGATAATTAGTGTAATATAAATTAATGCACAAATACATTCAATGTGCTAATTGGCTATTATGTATAATGCAACATGCATTTCAAATTCTCTGTTTAATTGATTTATATCATCCGAGAAATTACCATATCCGTATGATTTCCGTTTCAAACTTAATTAATAGTTATACATCAAACACATTATATTTTCATTGTGAAATAAAATGATTAATTAAACATATTTTAGCTCATTAACATGAAATAATATATGTAATTGCAAAATTAATTAATTTACTGCTGCTTGCATCCAAGTATAATCTTATTGAATGTTATTAACAAAAATATTTTTGTATAGTTCTAAAGCAAATAATGTAAATTTGGCATTTTAATGGCGATTATGTAATACAATACAATTCAGTTATAACGTGGGCTTTATCAAACACGTGTGAATGAAATTTAAACACAAAAACCGGTATTTTTAAATATGAATGAATAGTTTTGACGTGACCACGGTGAGACGGCGTGGTCGTAGTTATTATTGTAAAGGTTAACAGATATTTGACTTACCCAGTTTTGAGACAAGTTGCAAAACAATACTATCACCGGCTACCGCCCACCTCACCTCGAAAGCGAGTTCATCGTACAACACTTCACAGTTCAGTTTGGACTAGAACACAAACAAAACATTACAATGTATACATTAGTTTCGTTATAAACAAATCAAGTAAACATTAAAACTAAAAGTGTTATTGCATAATGTAAGTAATGTATCGTTAAATATAGTATTATATTTGTAGGAAGATACGTATTTGGAAAAGGATAAACAACAATATATTCCGTTGTCCAAGTACAATGTTTGAAGCATTATTTTACGCAATATAAAAGTCTGTGTCTGTTTCGTGATCCAGCGACAAAATTATACATTTTTTGCACGCCTTATCAACTGATAAGGCCCACGTAGGACGCAGACGATAGTCGGGTTGCCTGCTGATACTGTTGTTGCTGACAACGAAGTTCTTTGTCAATTTATCACGTGGTCTCCGCAATGGGCATTGTATAAAAACAAATGATAACTCTAACTTTGCACAATACCCGACTTGTGTAAATATTAAAAGTAAATGCAAGGAATGTGAACTGATGTTACCTTGTGCGAAAGAGAATAAAATGTTACGTTCATTTGTTATTCTATCTCACTTTATCCCTCTCACTATATCAATCTGTTTCTGAAGAACGACAATTGTTGTGAGTGGTTACAGATACATTATCTGGAGTGCTTTGGATGTGCAAAAGTGCCGCGCGTGTGTGTGTGTGAATGTGTTTTTCAGTGTTAATGTCAGTACATAGTTACGTTTACTATTTGTGCGATTTTTATCAAGTTCAAGGTCATTTCATATAACGCAGTTTCACATTGAAATGCGTAATATAATAACGCTAAACGGTGAAAACATCGATAATATTATATTTCGTTTTATAATCAGCTCGTCCACCACAACACGTTTTGTTTTTATAATAAGTTTAT
>JAGJTL010000032.1:1793583-1816900 GCA_022063505.1 Calosoma granatense
TTTAGTTTTATATTTAAATTGACACCATCGATATTGAGAACGGATATTTCATTAATTATTTACTAAAAATTGTTGTTTTACTTTAAATTATTAACATGTGAAATAGAAAAATTTATTAGTAACAATTATATATTTTCTCTTGCATGTTGTATACGGATAATTGAATATGCAAAATAATTGCTGGGTTTTCCTGATTGTTAAGAAGGTATTTCATGTGACTAATTACAACATTTATTTCTACGGAAAAAAAAGCAGTGACTAATTGAGTAAATTGTTACTCTCTTAATTGCATTGTATACATAATTATTTAAATTGAATTGTTCATCTTTGATTCCGTTATGAATATGTATAAATTATATAAATATATAATTTTTATTCTGAATTGTATGACAGAATAATACAGTGGATGTTTTTGTGTTTTGATGAAATAAAAGTAGATTAAAGGAATTTACCTGGGCCTTCTCCGTCGTATGTAAAGTCCTTCAGGTGGAGTGTGCGGGCGTCTACAGCGTATACTTCACCACTAACTCCATGGTGGAGTTCACTCAATTTCCCTAGGAATTTCCCTAGATACTGTTGAGCACCATGACTTTGAGCTGTAACAAAAATCAAATATATATTTTTAAATACAAATCTTTTAATAGTCATATAATATTCTACTTTAATATTTAAAGACAGTATCTATTTTAAAATATAAAAATATTATGTTAATATGAACTTTCAGTTTTCACAAGTGAAAATACATAATTAATTATTTATTGATATGTTCAACTAATGGGATCAGAGAAATTTCAAGAGAGTTAGACGGAAGATGAAGTTTTTTTCAATCAGAATTAGAATGTAAAATATTCGTAATTTTATATAATTTACAAAATAAACGGTAAACCCACTTTTTTGTAAAAAATAATCCGTTACTTAATTTTATACAGAAATTGTGTGAATTTCTTACTGTTATACGAACTTTTTTGGTAATTTTCTAGAAATGTACCATTTTGTAAATTACTGTCTTTAACAGTATTTCTTTCCAATTAAAATACACTTGGCATTTATACCGACACATGAAACAAGAAAATTTTTACTCAACACTGTAATTATGGCTTTATCATTCCATCAAAAGTTACCTCACAGAAATAAAAAAACGAAATGGCGTGTTCGTTATCCGCTATTGAGAGCTGAATAAATAATTAATTTTACTTTGCGTGTGCATAGTCTCTATATTTTCTAGTATTTCTTTAACTGGTTGTTATGTAGGGTACTATGAGCTATTTGGGGTGCCGATTTCATGTGTTAAGGAAGCGCGCGTTCTCGCGTGAAGAAAAGATAACGTTGAACGTTGTCGTAATTGCAACTGTTGCACTCGAGTGTGTTCTGATTAAATGTTACTGGTGCACTTTTAGCTAATTTCAACTTTAGCCAAGTGTTTGCCCGAAGCACGCGTGCTAATGTCTCCACTCTGCATTGTACAATCTTATTTATATTTTATACTCACTATCGTTGACATTCAAACATGAACGGAATATACACACGTGCACAATTATTTCCATAAAATAATCTAATTATAATATCCAAAAATAATTTATCTAAAACGTTTTGTTTATTTAACAAAGCAATGTCAAAATAGAAGATAGTAATAAAATAATATTAAATAGTTTTTCTTAAGATTTCTACATATATTTCTGCACGAAGTTGTGATTGTATAAAATAAATTTCAATTCTAACAAAAAATATACAGCTTCAGGGAATGTATATGCACGTTAGGAAAGTAATGATTTCTAATTATAAATTTGTAGAATTCACAATAAAATATCAGATAAATAACAACTGCCATTTATGTGTCAGATTAAACTTGTTGAAGCTTATGTTTTTTTTTTAGAAATAACGGTAAATATATGAACTTTGACATACGTTACAAGCTAGTATGTTAATTAGTATTTTCATATGCTATGTTTACATTTACAACAATATTTATGTAAAATAATAATTCAATAGAGCATATAATATTAAACAAATATCAGTTTGGAATGAATGTTATTTGTGAATAACTTTGATTGGTATATAATTAATGGAAGAACTGGTAGTATTTTTAGACAAGTTAATTTTTACAGTAACGAGTGTAAACATGTATAACAGTTTTGCAAATACCGATACTATCAGAACCAAATAGAACATTAATTAGCAGAAATCATCTCGGTATGCAATTAACAACGGTTTATGTTGATAATTATCAGCAGTGAATGCGGTCACGGAACATATCTGGCGAGTATGTAATCGTATCTAAATACATCTTTCTACATGCTCATTTCCATGACAGATCCGTTTTATATTCTACAGCACGTTGTAAAATGTACAACGACCCGGAAAATTGTCCGACGTCAGTTCAGAACTAGAACTCGGAATCACATGACTTGGTCAGTACCAAACCAGACAGACACACGATTGCTGTACAAGATAATATGCAAAGAATATCTATGTATGTATGTTCCAGTACCAGCGACTATCACTTGGCAACGTTCCAATGTCTTGTAGTCGGGTTGATATTGATGATTATAAAAAATATTTACATTAGATCGTGGAATATATTCTTCATGTCAAGAATAAAGTGTGAGCACTCTTGTTTGTGTAAGAGATTCAGGAATTAAATAATGTGCATATGCCACTGACTGAGTTTAATATTTCTATATCTTTCTTTCTTTTCTGCTTACATGTAATATATATCATGACCTAGTAAACTATAAATTTAACATGAAATTTATCAGTAAAACAACATTGAACCTTTATACTGACGGTAGATTTTTGTCAAATTATACCAACAGATAGTCGAGCCATTTCCGTGAAAACTTTTGGTAAATAAAGTCTGTTTAAGTTTAAATTAGTTTTGGGCGACAAAGTTCAAGGGTGGAGGGGAGTGAACGAACAAAAATAAATCAAATTTCAGTCACGTAGAGCTGTGAAAAGTTGGCTGGTTTCCCTGTAGATTATAAATAACAGTGGATACACAGCCCAGCTACAGATGTGCATACATATAAAGATATGCTGTACATATCTCCTCCATTCACTATTGAAAGTCTCTCCAATCACCCACAGAGAGAGAGAAATGCGATGTTATCGATATAAATTATGAATATGACCTTAAAACAATTCATACACAATATAAAATACCAGTCGGTTACATGTGAAACCGATGTTATGTTTCTGTTCCAATGGACTGAATCTAACAACATGAAAGGAGAAGGCTAATCTTCTCGTGATGTCCTTAGAAATATTTTACGTCCTTGTATTAATAACAAAAGCATTAATAAATATAGTGAGTGAGAGTAGATTTTAGTATTAAAATAATAATCCTATAGAAATTCCTTGAAAGATAAAAGAAAATATGATAAAGTTTATTTATTAACATACAAGTTTAATTACTGAAAATTCTACGAGCCTGTACAAAGCTGTAACTTACTGATAAAATTAATTGTAAAACAAACAAAATATATAGTTACTATGCCTAAGTGAAACAAAATGCTAATTAATGGTATAACACATATTTACACGTAAACTATAATAGACGATAAACATGTGTTATAATCACACAAATTCCATACCACATATTATTAAATAAAAAACACAAAAATTGTTAACATTTCACGTTAAGTTTAAATGACATTCTTTTAACTAGATTATTTTATATTTCAACAATCCTGAATAACGAAATTCTCGTTAAATGAAAATATAAAGAAAGTCCGTATGTGCAAGTTTCTAAAAAGTTTAACTGCAAAATTTATAGTTAATTTTCTCGGTATAATATTTGCATAAAGATTTAAAGTTATTTTTATAATTGCCTGTTGTTTCGTCGTTGATTTCTAAATACATATAGGTATCGGTAGCTGTTGATATTTTTTTTATCTGAATACTTCTGATAATTGTTATTATTATTTTTTACTCTTGCACTTGCAATTACATTGCTGCGTACTGCAATGGTAATGCAGTGATATGCGTTACGTTACGATGCGGTGAGAAAATATTTGCATAGGCTGCTGCTGCTGCTGCGGTATCAGGTCGTTAAAGATGTATACCACTTCCGTATAATGGCGCCGGTATGATTTTGATTGCGTCCAGCGTGGCGCCAGTGTGAACGGTGCTTAATGCTTGGAACAGTTATGCTATCATCACAACTGGAGTATATTAACTGGACGGTTCTTCCAAGACATATACACGTACGTACATATATTTAACACGCTCACCGGCCATGACGTGTCAACAACAACAACAACAACAACAAGAGCAGCAGCAGCAGTGTCTGAATTTATGTTACAGTTATTAGACATTTTTTCGTACACAAGTTATGTATGTTGCGTAAGTGAAGTAGGTGAAGATGTATTATAATCTAGATATCCCGGTTATGCAGAATAATTTTAAGCAATGTATACGTCATGTTTGGTGAATTAAATGTACAGCTAACACATAATCATTACTTTAAAAGCATACATTTGTGCTAAATTTTATACAGAATTTACCGAAATTTATTCATTAAATATACAAACAATAACTGTGTCTTTTAATTAAAGCAAGTTAGCAAAGTTTAATTATATTTTACTCTTGCAATACTTTATGTAAATATTAGTCTATTGAAATTCAAACTAAAGTTCAAATTACAAATTAATGTAGTATTATTCGAGTTTAACGAATTTTACTTAATTCAAATACGAGTTTTTATTTCTTGAGATTTTTTATATATACTTTTTAAAATGCATTAAATATTATTTTCTTATTTTATTTGACATTAACCACTTTTTTCCTCGAGCAAGATTTTTTTTCTTGCAGCAACTTTGCATAGATAAATTTGTTGAAAATGATCATTTCGTGACAGTTATTTTATATGCATATATGTATTTATATGTATTGATTAACTAGTCGTATTTATGTGAATCGTTGACGGTGAGGAATTTAAATGAAGTTTTATTTATATATTAATAAATACCTGTTTCATTAGAAGTAACATTTTATAATTTTGTTTGTCTATTTGTAGTTTGTAGTTAATTAGATTTTTATTTTGTAACTACTTGTAGTACGGAATGTTTGTACGACAACGTGATGTGTTTGTAAATGTTGGAGTAATCGTTGCTTATATGTGTATTTAGTACACACTAAGATCAAGGGGAGAGTATGACACACATGTCACGAATATGTATTAACTTTCTTACAATTTACTGAAAACTGGATCAATAAAACTTGACTTTCTTTTAAGATCGCTTTTTTAACAATTATTATTAAACTCTTCAAGTTTCTTTACATTGAATATTAAACATAATTATAACAGATGCTATTAACTATTATGAACATTACTGATAATATGGTACAGTTAAATTATTATTCCATTAACCACAACAATAGGTGCCGCAGTAAAACTGAATATACTAGACACCCATAAATATGCTAATTAATAAAAACAACATAGAATTCCTTTCACTTTTAAACAACAAAAAATATTTATATGAATGTAACTTGCCCAGATGAATGATATTCAAATATAATAAGGGGAAAATCTTTTTATGTAATAAAAAATTATAGATAAAAAGTTTAAAATATTCTCAAAGTAACAACAATGGTTAAAATATTTGTAGAAGTATAATTCGTTAATGATGATAATGATGACGATAAACTTACCGGCTAGACAGAGCACAAGGGCTAATAAAACAATGTAGTTAGGCCGTCCGTCGGCCATGTTAACGACAATTAATTACGACAAGTAAATACACTGAAGTACAACAATGTAAACAGCTGAGAGTCTCACTAGCCACTGAGCGCTTGTTCGGCAGTCAAGTGACTTAAATCACAACACCATATGCCGTTGTAGAATATGTAGTAGGTACATGCAACAAGAAATAGCCTCATGGACGCTGCCCGCCACACACGACCCACCTCGCTGCCGGAGTGGAATATTTGCTTACCCCTACTCTCTCTCTCCTCTCCACCATTACCTCGGCGGAGGACCTTCGCATAAGATCTGATCCACCGCAACACCGCAGATGTAATCTATCTCTAGCAACGATCACTATTCACTATATTACACTATCATAAACTTTCTTTTCCACGGGTACATCTATTCCATAAGTATTTACTTGTCACTATTTCTCCATAGCACTATGCATTTTATTTTATTACAATATTATCTTAATAAACTATAAACCTAGAACATCTCAATAAATGCCTGTTAAGAATTATGGAAATTTCAACGCCAGAATATGATGGAAATTTTTATTTTTTCCCATCAGTTTAGTCTCAAGGATAATAATTTATGCTATAAGTTATAAAACACCTTGCAGAATTAAAGAAATATCACGAATAATCTCTACAAGAATGAACATGTTGATTTATTGTAAAGTTACACTGGAGACTTCAATGCTGCATGAGATGTGAAACCTTGATTAACTTTTGTAAATAAGTTTATTTATTCAATTGTAGTAATTTATCATTTGTTTTGACCTAGTCTTTAAATACTGGATAGAATTTAACATATTCTATGACAACTTTATATATACATAGAGTAGTTTATGTATTGTCCTTATAAGTTTGATAAATGACTGTCTTGTGTATAGCATACTAATACTCTCATTTCTCAACTGTTGTCTCATTCATGTCGCTATTCTGCATGTACTAATTTGTTGTCACAACAATTGTATTGTGGCACAAGTTTGCTAAATTCTGTTTAAATGCTGGTCGCTTCTATCAGTCAATGTCTGTCTGAATGAAACCGTTAGCGTCTGTTTGTGTAATGTTCAGATTTCGTTCGAGACCTTCGCTATATGTAAATATATTCGTTATCACAAGATCAGTGTCAATGGTATGTTGTACGAATTAAAATACGTAAATAAATAGATTACAGCTAAATGTCACGTCGTTTTTTTGCGATGCTGTCATTTTTATTAGCAAAGAAAATATCCGATATTTCCAGTAGTTTTTTTTTGCAGAGATAAATTTTATTTTTAGGCATGGGAGTGAAATAAATTTTACTTATGTTTGAATTAATTTTGTTTGAATGGAAGAAGGGATTTTCGATTCTATTTATAACGTTTCTAGATGTATTTACTACTGACATAATGAAAGGATTATCTCTGTGATATCTGTGACGATAGCGTACCAATGTAATGGTTGATATTGCACGTTTTCTGTTGTAAATAGCGATGGGAATTCTAGCTACTGTTTGCACCTACTTTTACAAGCACAACACAATTTCCTCGTGTCTGTGTAATAAGTTATTATTCTACACTTGTATGCTGTAATATACCATAATCGTGCCGTTGTTTTCAAATGTTACCCGGCATATTAGGAAGTCTATATATCATTATCAAATGCGGAAGACAAACAAACAATATATACATGTACATGTACTTACAAGGTGTATAACTAATATACAATAAATTACATGTAATTTTATATTGCATGAGAAAAAACATTTCTCTACTCATACATGTTTTCATTCATAAATGTAGAATTAAATAATTGTTTTTATTTTTCTGTAATACACATTATGTTTATAGGAATTTTATAAATGTAGTCTACTAATGAATTAAGAATAAAATAGGATTTTATAATTATTATAAATATATATATTCATTATGTATTGTAACACTCTGTATATGTGGGTCAGTACTCTCACTATCTGTAAGATGATTATTAAAACACACGAATAGATATTTTCCATTTTGAGTAGCTAGCAGAAAATTACAAGGTACAAGTGCTTTATTACTATTCTCAAACCGACTTAACAAGCCAGTGTCGACAAGTACATGTAGCTCTAAAGCAATACACATAATGTTTGAACAATTGAAATCCTAGAGATCTCCGATCTTGAAATTTTATTACCATATTGGTGTGTTTCCTTATTCTAACTAACCTTAAATAAATCTAACCGACTTATGATATGGGTTTGACGTAATTCAGGACTTGCTCACCTAGTCAAAGGGTCACGGCAATGACATCAACAATAATATTCAAATGCAGTTTCGAAATAATAGATTTTACATATTTGTTTCATGGTCAATATCATTTTTATATAGTGTGAAATATTACACTCGTATATAATTGTTCTTGGCAATAAATTATTTATTGTAGAAATATTTTTCTAAGACAGGCGAATAAAGTTGTGTAGTAATATTCAATAATACTGTATTACCTTGAATTTAGTATGCAAAAATATTTTTTAATAATTGTAGTATATATTTAAAAGAAAGTGTTACAATTTCTGTTAATACGGATGCAGATTTCTAAATGATTATGCTATTACTATTTCGTTTGAATTGAAAGTAGGAACTGTGTATTAACAATAATAATGATTAATTCAAATCTTATATCTATAGAAGATTAATATTTACTCTAATTAAATTGCGTAATAGTACATGTATTATCAATGTGTTTTTAAATATTCAAATACTGCATGAAATGATTGAGAAATATTTGTGAATCTAAACATCAGATGCTTAATTGGCAATATATTTTCTGTTAAAATAAATATAATATTCTATTCTACGCAGATAAAATTAACTTTGCCTCTGCAAGACTTTATAATATGTACATACATTCATATACCTACATATATAAACAATAAATATTTTATGTATATTCGTAGAAGTAATTACAAATTATTAGTACGAGGAAATGTAATAACAATCTGTGTGTGTATGTATGTAAAAAGATGACGAGTTGATCTGAAAGTGTCATAAAATATCTCTCAGCGAGGAAACAATGCACATTCTTCATCTAACTAGGTTTTCTAAATAGTTTTACAGTTGGCAGCATTGCTCCGCTGATAATGTACACCGATAACATTACCTTTCATTTTTATTTGTTCGTGCGAATAATGTACGGATTGCATCTTCACGCTCAATGACACGTAATTTGCAATTTGTAGAGTATGAAATAAAAAAAACACCGTTGGAATGTAAAAGAGAATAACGATAATACTTTCGAAAGAACTGTATATAAGCATTTATTAAGAAGAAATAAATATTCATCGATTTAGCGGGTGATAGAATAATGTGTACATGTGCGTATTTGCCAAGCAGTGTAGCGAATAATATGTCAGTGTGTAACATATGACTGTAATCTATATTGACTAATGGTATTATTCAGACTGTTGTTCTTGGCGATTTGCTTGTTGAAACAAAGCGTTTAGCTCCGCGCCCTGCCCAGGCAATGAACTGAATCTGTGTCAATAATTCAGTGAAGTCGTCGCCGTCATTGTTGTTGTGTTATTTATCTAATCTCTCTGTCTCTTTCTGTCTCTGGATATATGTGAATATAAGGTTTGTTTGTTTGTATTATTGCACGGTTATCATTTCCTACACCTTGCACATCACGATTTAACACTTCATCCGCTCTCCATCCGCTCCTAGAACGCAATACGTTCAAGGCCGGCGAATCTGTTACGAACCGACAATAAATCGTAATTTCATTTCATTTGTTTGTGCGCGCGCGCTTTGTATAGATGTGTGCGTGAGCGCGCGTGCGTGTGAAATCCTTGGCTTTCGAATATCATCATACACTGTTCGTCTCCACTCCTAATCATCATTCCGTGATCACATTCTTCTCGTCCTTATTATACTCCTCTTCCATTTGTGCTTGTTCACGAACATGAAGACGGGTTTTTAACCTCGCAATTTCCACCTACGATACTTGATTAATCCGGCAAGATCAATATGGTTGTGGTGATTATTGGAAATTATGACATTGGGAGGTAATTTCTGATAGGTATCATTAATTTTTCTCACTGGAGACTGGTATAGAAGCCAAAATTGGAAGGTACTAATTTATCAGACGAAATTTTGTAATGTCTTTAGATTGTTTAAAATGATGATTTTGTATTCTACATAAAGAATTACATATTAATGAAAAATAGAAGACGCACATTATTTTATTGTTCCTTGAATTAGATTTTTAAATATTTTTTGAATCCAGATGTATTAAGGCAATTTTTTTCTTCTGCAGTTTTCTTCTATATGAAATAATTGTTGAATGAATGTATGCAAATAGTGTACATGTGTTGTTGTGTGTTAATTCTCTATCTGTGGTCTATGTGCATGTAAATTATTTGTATCTAATAGTCAAGTGTCCATTTATGCTGACACCATTATATCTAAATGGGTATCGTAACACGTATCCGCTATGGCTAATTACATTTAATGTACATATATGTGTGTGTGTGTGTGACATGTCATCCCTATGGTACACTCTGTCTCTCATGTATTCCATGCGTTTATGTTCACTCGTGCGTGTAGTGTATCATACAGAGTGAGTAGTAGGTAGCAAGCGTACAGTCTGTAATATACGTAAACTACATCTAGTGACATCCGAGATGACATGTACTTGGATGCAACGTGCTGTAATGGATGATCAATTTCATGATATGTGTGACACGAATGCTGTCGTTATCATTGTGACCAAATTACAGCTGAATCGGGCTAGCATACGTCAACGCTAACGATATGATACTCTAAATATTTCCATCAAACTGGTTCCGTTGTATTTGCACGTTAAAACTTGCATTGAAACAGTATCCAGATACTTCATACATAATGTACTTTCTTCCCTGTAATAAGTAAATAAAAACAAAATGAATCAAATCAAATTAACCAATTAGAAATCATCAAACACCACTAAATACTATGATTGATAATATATGTGACATTCAAACTTTCACACGAACATACTTCATAATTAAAAACTAATGATAGATAATGATTGGGCCATTAATTTCTGGCATAGATACAAAAACAGACTAGGTGCAACATTTTGTCTTACAAATGTTCTATTTCTAATGCGCGCAACCTTGATATTTAAAATTATAAAATCTTTTATATTTCATGTGGACAATGGAGCGAAGGTTGTTTATGTTGCATATTATTTATATTTAGTATTACAGATGGTGGTGGAGTAGTGGAGTATTATTTATGCTATATATAGATGTATCGGACTCGGTGAAGCGGTGTAATCAATTCACCGGTGCTAATTCTGACCTTGTACGCGTCAAATAATTGTGCATTAATAACGAACGACACAGTCGATTATTAGAAAGTCATCTTCACTGGGCGAGCAGTCGTGGTTCAAATGACATTAACAATAATGATGTGTATCGAGTTAGTTCTCATTCCTTACCTGCAGCCAAGCTATTCTTCATTTACATGAAACATTTTTGACAATACATATCTTTACGCCACAATCTGTGGAAAATATGACGTGAATTCATTGTAATTTTCTTGCACAACTAAATTTATTTTGATATATAATTCTTGAACAAATAACTGCAGTTTATCCTGTAATATTTCTGCTCTGCAATTCGAGTTATTTAATTTGTATAAAGAGAGATTTTGTTGGTTATATTTACGTGTATCTTTTGACTGTAGAACGATTGTGCTACCCTCTACATATATGTACGGGTACTAGTGACTGTTACGAGCAGGAATATTACTGGTGGTGCATTGTATAACAGAATAGACTGCATCGCTGGCTGAACTAGTCCATTTATTTCGTGCGATTTCTTGCATTGTGGGACGCTTGTTGTGCACAACCCGTCATTAAAATATGTACCACTGACTGGAGAGAAATTCAATTTTCTCATGGGCGTGCAAAAATAAATAACTGTCGGGGGCACACATAACTTATGATTTATTGAAAAATTATTTTCTAAATATTGTTTAACTCCTTTATGATAAATATTTTATTAATAATGTTAACTACTAGAAATAGTATAGTGCTATTATATTCCTGCAAAAATATTAGTAAAAATTTTGTGTATATTTTCAGTACGTAAAATAAATCAGGTTCGCTATAAAATATATCATAAAACAGGGCTGATTAATTAGAGATAAATATAAAAAGAAGCGTATGAATTTGGTTCAATTAGTTTATGCTATAATAAAAAATATTGTAATTAAATTAGATTGAAAAGTGAAATCTTCCAATGACAAGAGAGGAATAAGACACTTTCCTTCTTTAAAAAAAGTGTAACGCTACAGTGAAATTCTGTACAAGAAACTGAAAAATATGATGCGTAGTTAGTTAGCCACTAATAATATATACATAATTAATATTTTAATAATCTCCTGACACATTCTACTTTTAGTTTAATAAAGAATTAAATGTAATGAAAAACGTAGTAAATAGAGTAATTCTGTAAATAAAATCACAAGTTTTAAATAAAATTTAAATATGTAAATGAATGTAAAATTGTGTCTGTTGCTCTGGAAGTCGTATACGGTGAGCAAAGATTCAATTTACCGGTAATTGAAGTTCTATCTTGTAAGTTAAAAAGTCATAAACAGCGAGGTGAATTCTTTTTGCATTGCAATAAAAACTAACGGAGCATATCGCATACGTCATGTAGAGAAACACAGTTACCGTGCAGTGCAGTGCAGTTAAAATTTAATTTCAGTTTACGAGTTCATAATTAATTATTGCAATGCATAACTCAATGCTACGCTAGCAATATATTCATTACATGAAATACAAGAATATTTCACGCGGGTTAACTAACACGGTCTGTTGTAGGACAAGGAAAATCTGTCAAGTTAAACGAGATATTTATTTTTATTTGTTCACATATACTCAGTCCTGATTTCGTTACAATACTTTCTTTTTAGAACATATCTATACAAATATATAAACTCATTAATTAATGATTAAAAAGCTGCAAATTAATAGTACATTAATTGATATAATAAATATTATGTTTAATGGTTTCATATTTAAATGTAAATTATGTCATGGTAAATTTTCACAATCTGATATCATTTGATTAGTAATACATATGTACAAATTATTGTCACATTTCGATGAAGTAACCCAGTAAAGAAGTCGATGACTTTTGTCTTATTTATAAATGACTTGTACATATTCACTATAAAAGGGAAAACCGAATTATAATTATGCAAAATAAGCTGAATCATCTGAAGATCTTGTATAATCTGCCACACCCGCTGTTTCACAACAATTTCTTCAACTACTACAGTGTAAAAAGCGACAAAACAGCAACTAATATAAATGTTTGTTACGGATTAACAGGTAATCATGTTGTTGAAATCCGTGAAGAGCACAAGTGGAAACAGCCGGTTTGATATTTACGTGGAAATGCGAGTTAACGTTGCATTCATACACATTGATATGTAACAACGTTTTCACGTTGAAGATTACGCGTAGGGTATTATCTCTATCTCCGGTCGCCGTGCCATGCGCAATAAAACATTTTAAATCGGATGATGTGACCTTTCAGTTTTGTTTTTCAAGCCGGTTTTTTGATAATCCATACTTCAGTTTAAATATGGGAACGAATCCATCATTGTTCGTTGATGAACATTGTACGTAGCGCCAATATTGGCATTAAAAAAAACCCCGGGATAATAGCATTTTCCATGTACTGAACCAACACTATTGTGGGATATAAACGGGCTTAATCCGATTTGTGTAATACGAATGCAAAGCTCTGGTTAAAATATAGTAGTTGATATTTATACAATATTTATAGCTGAAATATTTTATAATTTAGCATATATAAAATTCGTTTATCCGATTTAGATAGTTATATTTTGTTTTGTTTAAATAATTCTCTGAATTTTATTTATCCATATTGTTTGAAATGGAACTGCAAGGAATATGCTGTTAAATTATGATGGTTGATCTGCAGAATTAAAGAGTTCAGTATGCCAATATATATATATATTATGCACATGGTACTGATTGAATTTTAATAATTCAGTGAATGTGTTCAGATTCATTTTGAAAGCCCGATATACTCGGCACAAGAAGCGGATGATCGTTTCTAAGAACGACCGTATTTTTTTCACCTGACAACTCTCACTCTAGCGTTAAGTAGGTGAACCAGTTGTGTGAACAAACGAGCGTCTATACAACAGCTAACATCGCATCATCATCATTGCGTTGCGAAACAGACTCAAACAGACAATCTGTCGTGGATCATTCAATACACACCGGAGTACCAGTAGATTCACTGACATTCATTTAAATATAAATTTCTCTATATAGTTTAGAAGGCTATTATGTTCGCATTATCACTATTGAGAATCATGTCCCCGGAGATGATTCTGTTTCGTTGTGTATGATTGTGTAGCCTGCTGCAATGAGTGTAGTGTATTGTTTAATATATTTTTTTACTTGATTCTCCTTTAATTGAGATAATTGACGCGTACCTCTGGTGTAATTATGTATTACATGCGCGAGCGCATTCTGGGCGCGCGTTTGATATAAGGGTCAACTGATACTGTAATTTGTTCAGCAGATGGTGCTGCTCTCTGTGTCTGTGTTGTTAATTACACATTCGTGTTCGTTGCTTCGGTACTTTTTCTTATGGTAAATGAAATGTTTTTTTTAAACACATTCTATCACGGTTTGATTTATAAAACGTGATGCTCAAATAGGAATAGTGATTGACTAGGTTTCGCATTGCAATTTTACATGTATGGTAGCTAATATTGCAGATTACTAATTGCAGTTATTTTGTTCGCCTTTTTTCTCATACAGAAATGGCAAATCCACAAGATTACATTGTGCTATTGCCTTGAAACTTAAACGTTAAGTAATTCATATAGTAAAATGGTAATCGTTGTTCGTCTAATATGTTTTTATAAAAGAACACACGAGAATATTGAGATTTTTTTTTTGTAGTTCAAGAATGGAATAATAATATTAATAATTTTCTGCACTTTTCTATTTATGGGAGACTATAAAAAGATATTTTAGTCATAACTATTTTCTTTTTTGTTACTGCCTAATGACTATGCATAATTGCGCTAGTAATTTTGAAAAGTAGGTTAGGAAAATTGTGTTTTCGTTGAATGATAAATATTCATTGCGCACCTGGCGAGAGCTTTCGGAACTATTTCTACATGTGGCACAGTGACACATATGTCAACATGCAGAATATGAACAAGGGTTTGAAATCAGGAAAACACTGTGGTTAATATCATTCACAATCAACACATCCGCGAAAACCATTTGTAATATGTTTAGGTCAATTTTGACAATGAAACTTTAATACCTAATCTTCTATAAATAACTGAGATATACATATAGTTATATAATATTAATATTTACACATATATCTTTACAAAACACGTTCCCAGCAATTTTTTACAAACTTGATTTCATTTCGTTTGTAATAGAACTTGAATTGTTCACTTGAATGGCGGAATCTTGAGTGTTATGTAATCGGTGGAATCAGTAAAGGAGTTCTACTGTATTTTCAATTACATTGGCAACAAACTAGAGTGGAAATGAAACCTTAATAAATTTCCCAATGGTTTATGCTGGGCAACGGCAATCGATACATCTGTTTTATTGCAATGTCTGCAGTTGATTGAGAATACTAGCGGACGGGCGGTTGTGTAAGTGTGTGTTATCTATATATATAATTGAAACAAACATCCATTAAATATAGATATTAAGGTTTAAGAAATTCTGTACTTTATTAAACAAAAGTGATGTTACACAGTAATTTATTATAGAATTATTATTATTATTAAGACAAAGAATACGGCTTGTATTGAAGTACATAGTTTTATTACTTACAGAGATAGCATACATACGTAGGTAGTAATTTGAGGAAATTAAATTCGTAACTGTTACGTATTTATCTGTACTTATATTGATAACAGTATCAAAACAATTACTATCAAAATATGATGAATGTGGTTTCTATTGTCGAGAAAGTAGTAAAAATATGTAGAAATTATATTGAAGAGCATTCATTTTGGAAACATCATGTCATCTGTTTTAAATGAAGATCCCTGTTTTGTTTTATATACGTTTGTTTTGACATCGGAATTACGGAAATGATGAACAAAAATAATGTGAGATGGTTCACTGAACTAATTTCGTATTGACTGGTGATTGGGTTATTGGAGATACATTGGGCAAAACCTTTTCAATTCTTTAATCTTTGTTTTCCATAACAAACAATATAATATCTGGACAGTGGTGTTAATTCGTCGCATATGCAAAATACCGTACAATATATAGTACATACATAAATATTTCTATGTAATATATTTTTGTAAATTTTAATATTCAAGATAAACATTGTTTATTGCTTGTTAAATTTTAATATAGCTTTTCGTTGTTGTTAACAGAAAAGTAAAGTGTATATTCCATAGAATAAATATTAACATACTCGTGTAAAACCAAGAGAAATTATATAATCGTAAATATGATGGATTATTGTATCATGTCAAGATGAAAATTTGAAAATGTAAAGAAAATATATACACAGGCAGCTAAATAGTATGTTGCGCGCGTGCTTTATGACTGTATGTAGACGATTCAGTAATAAGAACAGACTACTGACACATACACGCGCACACAGCTATGCATATACACATATATTTGAGACGACACAGCCAGCTACACCGTTATTTATAAGACAAAGATAGCAAAAAAAGGTACAAAATCAATAGTTAGTACAGACAGTGTATAACAAGTGAAGTGACGTTAGTTCCTGGTTCCGGTACAACGAGGCGCCACCAATCACGGTGCTGGCACGAGCTAATACATGACGTACGGAGCGCACGCGCGTACCATTCGCCGGTTTGTTCGTGTTTCGACCAAACCATATCGTACGGCTGTTTCGCGTGAAGTTCGCATTTGCGCATTGACATTTTTGGGACATTTAACGTTTCTATTTTCAACGTTGTGTGCCATTAGGTTGGCAAACGTGGACCACTGAGGGTGTTTTAACGTAAATCGACAGATACCTCTTGTAGAAATACGCTCAAGTGATTTAGGTGAGTGAATTTGTCCTGATAATTTTATCTGCACGGTCATGCACTATATTAGTCACTCTACTACTTTGCACTGTACTATAGATACTGGTATATGTTTAATATAACCGCCAGTGACGTCCGTCAAACGAGAGTGAGAGAAAGAGAGAGAGGGAGAGAGAGAGAGAGAGAGCGCGCGGTGGATTCAAAAATGCTTTCATGCATGTTGTTCATACATTCGTAGAGTGCGTGGCCGTAGTATTAGAAACATATATCCATCCATCTATATCTCATTCACGCACATACACATATATGTATGTCTGTCTGTCGGCAGTGTGACCTACCTACAATATACGACTATGCCACCACTCTCGTTTAATTAAATTAACCTCGGGGTATATTTGTTGTTTCCACTGTATCTCTCTCTCTTTTTTACCATTCACGTGCATTTGTTTTTTTCACTGCACTCTGCACTGTTGTATGAAATTGAAATTCTCTTTTGTAATCCAGTTTTGCTGAGTGAAAATCTTTTAATGCTACATCAGTATATATACATTAATATATCTAAAATTAAATACGTTTAAATTATTTTATTTTTCAATACTTCATTCATATTTACCGTGTCTTGATGTCTTCGTACTGAAGAATTTTTTAGTCTGTTATGTGACAAGTTTTACCAAAATGCGTTCCGATTGTATTATTTATTTTAGTACATTATTACAGCGAACATTCAGTGGATAGTAGTGCATTTTACAAACTGTTTTGACCAATTTCAAGTAGTACACCTGCCCTAGTATATATAGCAAAGTTATAAATAATAAGCATCGTGTTTCAAGTGCGAATCGTTTCAATTCCTGCTAGCGCGTTCTTCATATAGCCTTCATAAATAATAACGATTAATTTACAGTGCCAGAATCAAGTGTATTTTGACATGAGTACTAGGTTTAGTAATGTTTAATAATAATAGCGAATATAACATATATTATTTATATATATTGCACGCTAAACTAGCCGAATATATAATATACTATTTGCTGATATGCAATTAACAAGAAAAGTGAGCAATTATATGCTATCTTATCGAAGTAAATCCATTTAGTAGGTAGTTGGCTTCTTGTATAGTTTATTGTTTTATAAAAACATTTGAGTTCTTCTATTTTGAGGTTAATTCAAACTGTTCTCGAATATAACAAATATTTTGATATCCAATATTAGCGAGAATTGATAAGGTTACTTGATGTTTCAAGAGAGAAATGAAGCAAATTCTAAGTGATTATTTAGATAACATGTATTGTGTTTACACAAGTGTGTTTAATCTCCGTTACTTCAGCAATTAATGACATACTTACATTCACTACAAATATATAAAAACGTGTTTGAAATGCTCATTTATTAATCACATATTAATCATATTTGCTCATTGAAATTATTGTAAAATAGCACAAAGAATATTCTGTTGCAAAATTCGTTTCATATTTCATTGTAATATTTAACCATTCTTACTGTTGCAGTATATTACAATCTCATTTACAAGGCCCGCAAATAATAACCATAAATAACCACTGCCATCTACACTCGCAAACGCTGAAACTATTCGGTGGCGTGAAACCTTAATTAAAAACTTTTTTTCACAGTCCTGCCCTGTATGTGTACAGGAGCGTGGCGCCGGCTGCATCACAAATCATCAGCAGTAGCCCCCTGTTTTTTTTTTCTCTCTCTCTCTCTCTACGTTATTTGTCTGTTTTTCGTTTTTTTTAACCCAAATCGTAGTGGCCACATTTTCGTGTCGAATAACATGGTAAATATTGGCATGAGTAATTCGGAAAATTTAGTTTTTAGCAAACTTTTGTCTGACGTTGTTTATCAGATTCTAATTTATATTTGTAAAAGATATCACGGTAATGGAATCAATAACCAGAGTCCGTTCGTATTGTTTTCATGTGTAATTTGATATTTTGTTGTTAGTACTTGGGCCGAGGGTATGTTTTGAAAATCGATAGCGTTTTTATATACATATATATGTAGCCTGGATAAATATTTTTGACAGGTATTGTTATTATCGTCTATACTTCTGTATGGTTGTTAATTAAAATGTGAATAATTGATGACGTATATCCAATGCGAATATTATTGATAGTATAATAATGGAGAGTGATACTCAGAGATAAAATGATAAATATTGAGTTGTGATTTGTTTTTTCTATGTTTGCGGATAGTTTTTGTGAATATAATATTCGACGGTCATGATCAGGTTTGGAGTGAATACGTGCTAGACATATATATTATTTAGTTGTGATTGAGTCGTTTATAAGTACGTTAACATTACTCGAATATTAAATAAAAATCACGTGCGATATGTGTACTTAATAGCAGGAAGTACCTACATGATCTGACTAACAATTATTTATACACTATCAAGAGTTGAAATTAGATTTTCATTATATTATGTTCAAGTATTTTTCATATGAATAAAAATAATTAACTACGTTTGTAGTTATTTTGTTTTCCAGGAAACGTATTGTTGTTTTTTGTTAAACAGTGTTGTTTTAAAACAAATCTCAGTGGCATTTTTAATTCGAGAAATTGGAAGGAAAACAATTTTCAATGTGAGAGTAAATATTTTCCGCATTTCAGATTGTTTATTTTCATCCATTATACTGTGTTTTTGCCAGATTTGTTATTTTTATTCCAATTGTAGTTTCAATTCAGAGTATAGTGCACAATATTTCAATAACGCTGTATTACTAAAAGAAATATACAACTGTATAATATAGTGTTATCAGTTTACACTATCTTCAGTTAGGTATATACCAAATTTTACATCGATACGTGCTTCATATATTTTGAAATAAATTTCATGCGAATTTAAAATCAGTCCACAACTAGAGAAATATTTGAGCAAACTTGTTCTTCATTCATCGTTATGATGTATATATCTTTGTTTAAAATCATGCATATCATCACCAAAGCTTTAAATGCGCATACATTACCGTTTCATGTACACACATCTGTCCGTCCTTCGTCAATTTGTCGAGAAGAACAAGAAGAGACTTGTGAGAGAGTGCGCACGTGCGTGTGTGTGTGTGTGTGTGTCATTAATGAAACACCCGCTATCTATTATGCACATGTATAAATGTGTACGTGTAGGAAAAAGGAACTGTAACTCTAGTATTATGCGTGAAGTGTTCTTTACCTTCGTCTACGTCTCGTTATTCAAGTTTCTGTCGAGTTCGTGCAGCAGCAGCAGAGAGCGAGCGAACGAGCGAGCGAGCGCGCGGTACCATCACTGCGAATTTATAAATCACGCAACCCACTTTACGGGAATGTCGAGCAGGATGCCTGTCCGCAGGCGCAGACATGTTTTAAATACCGCGAATGTAAAATGCATGGCTTTGTACGTGAAATATTTGTGCTTTACCCAACGTGTGATGTAGCAGAATGTGTTGGAAATTCTGTGCAATTTTATAGAGGAAAAGTGCTTTCCTAGGTTATTCTTCCTGAGTATTATTTGACAGTAAAGCCGGGGAGGAAATAATGTTTTTCCCTGTACAAATGCTTGTTAGAAAAGCTCTAAATGTGCTGTACTATTCTTTGTTATGATCTGGCATAACATGATTCATAAAAATATTTTCATGATTCACAAAAATGAGAAACTATAGCAGCAAATTTAGATTATGATTTTATGAGTAAAGGTTTATACGATTTTATTTGTTCTAAATATGAAGTATAAGAAAAATGATGAATTTAGGAGATGTTGATTGTTTTTGAAGAACTTATATAAAATTTCCAGAGCGTCTAGTGTTGATTTGTATGATCATAGTATATGTTATATGTATGGTTGTACGTGTATACATATGTATGTCTATTTTGTGTATGTGTGTTGGTGAGTGAAAAGTTGAACGTCACTCACAGATGTTCTTATTTACCTCTGCTCTTCTATCGTTCGTACAGTCTGCAACCGGATAGCAGAATGTCAACATTAAACAACGCTAGACACATTAAATGTACTTTATGCAGCCGGATTAAATTAGCTAGTGCTTCAGACAAGATTATTCCATTTCATGACAAAAATAACACCACCGTACCTAGCTCGCTATAGGTAAACTGACGTACACGAATTGTGGGTCAACACTGACTGTTTTTAACTCCAGAATTAATTAACCGGGATTTGAGTGCAATTGTGCAGGATGAAAATATTTACTTATCATTAGTGCTAATTCTATAATGTATATAAATGGGACATTCGTATTTAAAAAACGTAGTTTTCAGTCTTATTTCAGGGACATACAGTTTAAAATTTTTTTATAGTATAAACAATATATTATCATTATTCTGGCTTTTTATAGTATCTGTAAAGATTGTGGAATGATATTTGAAGAATGTTGTACACGTAGTTACATATTTCATATGACCTGGTCTTATCGGCGATGGAAAGTAAAAAGAGAATATTTCTCTGAAAGTAAACATTACGTGGAAAATTGGTTTCACCACCGACTGGGGCGGTTCTTTTATTCATAATGTCGTGCGGAAATTTCATTTTCTCAGCGGACTTTGGCGTCGGAAAACTTAGGAAAATTAGAATGTATTATTTCACCTCTTGACAATGACGAGTAGGTACGTATTGAGATGAGAGTTTTTAACAGTGGAATAGAACCAGGTTTTTGCGGAAATTCTGCTTGAAACAAGAATATTTTAGTAGATGTTAAAATGAAGTAGTAACATAGTAATTTAAGACTGTATAATAATGAAACAAAATAAGGTAATATAAAGTGTTTTTGAGTAAATTTGCCGCAGCTTTAGACCGTATCATGATATTGATAAATCACATTTGTTAAGTGTACTAGTTTCGGTACAACGACGTTGCCAACTTCATAGTAAAAGAAAAAAATACATTTCTCGTTCGTTGACTGCAAAAGTTCGTCGCAATTTTTCATATCCAAAGTAGGATCTTGGCGAACGGGTGCCAGACAGTCGCCAATATTTCTCAGCTGGTCGTGCAGTAGTACTTTGCTGGCTCGTTCTAGTTTCTTGTAACGTTTGGCAACGGTACAAATGCTTTTTGAATCGGAAATGTGTGATGGTGGATGGTACACATCGTGCTCGTTTTCCCAAATCAGAAGCGTCTCACTAACGCCGTTTGAAATATTCAGCATTGGGAGCGGGGAATTGTGAGTTTTCGGTATTGATTTGCTGAAGGAATCAAAACGGTTGATTACTTGTTTCGTTACAAATATTATTGTAACGGCACTTAATGTTGCTTCGTATAGTGGATACAATGGTGAAAGATGTTTATTATTGTTTGGATAACAATAGAGTTTTCTTGCCCTGATTCATCTGATTTCAGTGATTTGTAATCAGAAATTAGATCTAATTGAATATTGTCTAAAACTACTTTTGTATTAGCTGATATGATTCAACTTCCAAACGTAGGTATATCATCAATAAAATAAGTCTCTATTTTATCCAAACACAGTTACAACAGCGGATTATCTAAAGACCAACACGTTTTTCAAAAAACATTCATTTCATTGTTCGTACTTTTTGTTAACAATATGAAACAAAAACAGGTCGAGTTTGGTTATAAAATATTATGATCCCTACAGCGTATATATGTATACTTGTATATATGTTTTCATCTCATGAAAAATTAAAATAATTGTTCTCTGTCAAATACATTTTTGTTTTCAAATACCATCACGTTTTTTTCGCTGTACACAGATTAATTTTGTATGTTTTCATCTGATGTAAAACAACAAAAAACACAATATTTTCCCGAATTTCATTTCTCTGTATGTATACAATTTCAGTTGATATTACAAGTGAATTAAATATTGAACTGTGTATTATTTACTTGATATTGTAATATGAATCATATTCATTTGACTGAATTTCATGTATAATCATTGAAATATCAAAGCGTTAATTTTGCTTTTGCGGTTAAATAGTACTAGGGGAACAAAAAACTGGTTTTGGTAAAAAATTCGTTAACTTCTAAGGGCTGCACGGTTTTTTAGATAATAAAAAGAAGAAGAAGAAACCTATCTGTTGGTACCCTTGTCACTGTGACCATCTGGTCGTGTGATAGATGTCGGCACTAGTATGTTCGCGGTCGTTCATTCAATTCGGCGTCTCGCAATTGCCCGACACTGTACTTCCCTCATTCCCTTCATCACACCAATTCCGTTACTTCTCTCCCGTACTGTCACTCACTGGAGCCCGGAAACCCAACAGGGCCGTCTTCAGTTAGTTTAGCAGATGTAACACAACATCTTAAAATTAGTGATAATTTATCAGCTATGAATCTTCATAAATACATACAATTTCTGACCCACTTGTAATCATATTAAAACGTTTATTTTGAAGAAAAGTACAATTTTATATGTTAGTCTTAATATTTAAGTTAAATACATAAAAACTTTTTAATCAAATATACGTGGAGTAGAAACAAGTTAATGCGTTATTGATTATATTAACTTTGTTTTCACTAGATGTTACTTGTAATTACTGTTCTTATATTTAGTTTTTCATAGGTCTACGTATATATAAAATTAGAACTAAAATACTTT
>JAGJTL010000032.1:1820023-1849527 GCA_022063505.1 Calosoma granatense
CAATTTATGATTTCATCTTCTACGGTGTAATCCACATGTTTGGCCGATTTAAATATATCACGAACCATTTTGGGTTGGGTACTTTTATATTTGCCTGTCTGGTGTAATTGGGCCAGTATTCAAAAGTGCTGTTGAAATCAGAGAAAAAATTAAATGAAATATTCACCAGCCGCCGGGGCAAACAGCAAATTGCCTGAAGAGTGAATTTCACATTTCTGGTTGTTGCTCATTTATAAATATTGCCTTCGGTGTACTGACTTGATGGAAATATTATTTTTAATATCAGGAATTTGATTCAAGAAGAGACGATAATATTAACTTGTTTATAATTACAATATTCTTACTAATCGTGGTGTATAGGTATTAATTTATTTTTCCTAGTTGTTGATACGTGCAATTCAATGGTGGGTGGGGGTTAGAGTAGTATTGGGGGTATAGATGGGTGGGGGTAATACCACAAAGCTGTCGGTCTTTCGCTTCACAGATCACATGTATTCACGCGTCATGTCTTGTTTCACACAAACTAACAACAATTCAGTATTTACTTAACAAACATACAGCTCAAAGAAGACAACGGAATTACAATACTAATGTCTGCATTGTACTTGTTTATGTATATGTCTGTCTGTCTGCTTGTTTATATACAGTGTATACGTGGATAGGTTAGGTTAGGTTTATATAAGAACTAAATAAATATTTACACAATGAAATTCAGATTATGCCAAATTAAACATCTGAAAATAATTTTCATTCACAAAATCCATAATGTCACTAGTTAAAAATTGTTTAAGAATGTAAAAATTTGTATAATTAACAATGACACGTGTTAATTAATTTCGATCACAGCCTGTTGTCAGGTCAAAATTGTAATTTTGGAAATAACTTTATAATTTGGTGTGTATTCATTCATTTATATTAATGTTTGACAATTGAAATCATGTAATTGACAAGTGCAGAATCATATTTCTTAAATTACATTGTGTAATTTAGTTTGTTATTTGCTCCTTACGAGCCTGGGCAAGTAAATGTAAGACGAGACATAGACAACAAATTGGAATTTCTTTAATGACGGTAACAACAATGTCGCGAATTATGCGACTAATGAAATCTGGGCTTAAATTACACTGAAATATTTCAAGGAACGTCGCGTCATGTTCGTATCACTTGATAAAAATCTCCGATTACTGTTTCACAAGCGAGAGAGGGAGAGCGAGAGCACTTTAGTCGGTCCTCTGTTATCACTCAAAATTAAGTTCAGATTTCACCTGTCGTAAGCGGGAGGATATTTTAAGTTTCTTCCAGTGAGTCTCTAGCAGTAAAGTGCGAAAGCTCTGGAATTCTTCTGTTCGTTTGTAAGCGACGTATTAAAGCAGTGCCATCTACTTTCATGTGTTTACTGTCAAACTGTCGTTTCATATTCTCAATGCGTTATTTTAACTCTGATACTTATTAAAGTATGGTGCTTTTGACAGTTTTCTTCCTCTTGAAAATTGAAAATGTTCAGTCTCTAGTTTGTGGTTGGTTAGTTTTCACTCAGACAAATATTTCTCGGTAAAGTTTGAATGGAAGAAATATACTCTTAAAGATTTTTTCTTAATTGTTATATACTTTAGCGCAGCATTGTCTTTCAGTGATTTTGACAGTAATGTTAGCGACTTTCAAGATTTAATATTTAATATTGTTCTGTCAAAATGTGACGTGTAGGTGTATTGATTCTAGTCTCCATTACAATGTTATATATTAACCAAGTTTTAGTGCTAATTAATATTTGTGGAACAAAACAGTTACGCACGTTAGGCCGGTGATTGTTGACTAATTATAGTGATTAGTTTGGCAGAAAATTATTAATGACTGTTCTAAACCTGGTAGAAATTAAAATTTATCAGTTAGTTGTGAATATGACGTGGAAAATTTACATAAAGTAATTAATATATCTGAATATTAATATATGGACATGTAATTTGCGAGGGATGATTTAGTTGAACAAATCAATAAAGTTTAATTGTTGAAAATATTTGTAAAGCATACATTGTATTATTAATAATTCATAGTTAAATCTACAATACAGTGATAAAATACATTGTATAATTTAACATAATAATAAAATGACAAAAATAAATATTTTTCTCAATTTGAACAGTGAAAAGTGTACCTTTGTCATGACACTTTTAATTAATTATAGTACATTAATGGAATTTTGGGACACATTTATTTTATATCCTGAAATACTGTCTGCGACATATGTTTTATACTTTTACTGCAATGGCAAAATCGGTCTTGTCGCAAGTAATATCGTGCAATTGCAGCGGTGCCAGTTTGCACAGTTTTTCTGTGGAATCGGAAGTGGTTATTTTTTACATTTTGGACCGGTATAAATCTACGGTAATGTCCGGGTTTTTCTGAACATCGTGGCTCAACAGTACGCTTGGGTGCACATGGTTTAGATATACTGCCCACTGTGTCTTGCCGGATTGCCTCTCCGCTCACCCAGAATAGTTTACACCAACCCACAATTTATAAACGCATGCGCACCAATAGTATCTGCACCAATGCGCGCACACACAGTAGATATCGAATATAACCTATATTTGTCATTTGATACATGTATTCTTCCATATTCAGCTTTGCTCTGCAGATATTCACGTTGTAAAATAAAAGAAAATGCATATTTGCATAGGAAATAATATATTCGCACGGATTATTTCAAAGAAATGTGAAAAATATTAGCTAGGATAAACAAATATGAACTGAATCATTCTTAGATTATACATATATACAAACAGAATTAAAAAGAGAATAAATGTTGAAATATTTCATTTTATAAATATAGCTATTATTAGCCAGTAAATCTACAGTGTCTATTGAGAGAATTATTGTTCGGTTGTACGATGTTGCATGTATGTTCGTATTTACTAATGAAAATCTGCTTGCCTAAACTTATTATAAGACATTGTTCCTAAACTTGTGTAACTTAGTTTGAGCATAGATGTGAGTAGACGCGCGCACGATAAGACAAGAAGTTAGCTAGCTATATATACATACACACACACATATATATATGTATGCGTATGTGTGCGTACGTTACTTCCACGTTGTGCTAACTGGCTTATACACTATACAGCCTTTTGTCATTTACTGTTTATTCCACTTATCTGATATTAACTTGTGAGATGTTGAGCACAGATACGTCAATTATGGTTGCTTAATCTATTTTACAACGATTTGTCATCCTGTAATTATGTAATACCTCCTAGTTTACAAGCTTATATCCTATATTAGTTTCTAACGCGTGCAGAATTAGTATATTATTGAAATAACATGAACATTATAATTTTTCTTGGAATAAATATCGCAAGTAAAGTTTCTTTAGGGAAATAATTTTCAATACTTTTTATTCACAACTTTTGTAGATTTTAAGTTTAAGTGCACAAGATGGCTATGCAATATTAATAGGTTTAAAAGTAGCTCTAAAGCTACTCTGAATATTGAATATTTTATAAATCATACAGTACATATTTATCCGGACGTCAGAATCATAAAGTGAAATAGTACATTACTGTTTAATTGAACTAATAAGAAAATGAAAGTAAATGTTGCTGGCAAGCATTTATAAAATGGCCTTTATGGAACAGGTATATTAAATATATATCAGTTGAGTCTACTCTACACCTTTATATATTATTTGACTGTCAATTTTCAAGTATATTCACGAAACACGCTGGCGTGTTAAAGCGCAGGAACAAAATTATTGACCTTTTCACTTTCATCGTCTGCATCTCGTCCTTTGAACATAATTATTCCAAACATAGAGACTGCCTGTGGAGATGACTGGCCTCTGTGGGTATTAGCGAGTTTAATGGTAAATAATTTAGTGTGATGAACGTCCAGTACACACAAACACACATACACAACTAACTTTTGTCACTTGTTTGACTTTGGCCACTCACGTGTGTGCCGATATTGACTGGCTTGATCAACGTCAGCACACGGTGCCAAGTACGCTAATAACTATTTAATCGACACATTTAGCAAATAGGAGAAAAGCCGAACGTGTCAGGTCATTAGAAAAGTTTCACGGTAAAGAAATAATGTAGAAAGATGAATTAAATAGTGTTTTGTATCTTGCTTTTTACTTTCGAAAAGAAGGTACATTTGCCTCTAGATTGTACACAGATTTAAACATATTACTTGGATATTGGCATACATCGTATGTAACGTAACATAACCTAATATTTCCATGGGCCCGGTGTGATTGGTTGGAAGATAAATGTTATAAATAAATTAAGTGTACGAGTGAAGCGTAACTCGTGTGTAACTCATTTAATATTGTCTGAGAGCTGGTTCCCGCATGATCCGGGCATAATCTAACTTTGTGTAATTGCGACATCTCAGTCACTGGTTGTACATCACTCCATTAACCCCCACCCCCTCATCGTCTGTCCATGCGTATATGTAACAGAGAGGGGTCTATAACTAGTTATAACAGGAATCTATAAACTTAGTCAATTCAGTAACGGGTAATATATAATCCCTGTTAGTATTATATGTAATGTAAAACTCGCTGGCTATAGACAGTTAATAAAAAAGTACTGATATTATAATTTGGAAATTATGTACAAATTATTTGAGAGAGAGTATAGGATTTTTAAACCAGTAACTGCCTATAGTCATTAGTTGCTAAATCCTATGCTAAGTTTGCTGTTCATCATGTCAGGCAGGAAACCATACCAGTGTCCTGGCTGACGTATTAGGATTGTCCCAGTGTTCATTTCAAATGTAATTAATGCATACTTAAATCGATAGTGTGGACGTTAGCATATAACGATCACTTAAACTTGGTACCAACAAAACACTAACTTGCTTATAACAACACTTCTCTCTCGCCTGTCTTTACATCCCGGCGCTGGATGTTAATATTACCCTTGTACTACTATATCCCCTTGCCTCATACCCCGCATATCTTATTGTACAAGTTTTAATATCTGCACTTAAATTGACGCCTGCGGCAGTTAAAAGTTTCATATAACAGTTGGTGTGTAGAATAAAAAAAACAACGTGATTCAATATTTGTATTATGCAGACTTGTTGAGAACTCTTGTTTCATATTATTTTTTTGTTTTTAATCAAGTTATTACTTGTGTTTCGGAATGTGTAGTAAGATTCATTTGATTTTTCTTTCATTGCGAAACATGTTTTATAATCTACCAGAAGGGTTGAAGTTCGGTGATTGAATTTGTAAAATCTGTATTTACCGTAAAAATGATTTTACTGAGCGAATTTTTAATTTAGTAATGGGACAAATTAAAGAAAGAATGATGTAATTCCAAAATGCAAATAGCAAGATATTTGCATCAGTTAGATTGTAATTTATAGCGTATTAGTGCACATGTAAATTAAGTTTGTACAGGTAATATATTTGTCTAAATTATGTACATATATGTACTAATGATTTACTAGTGCTTATATACAAACATATAAATTAAATGTCACCTGTATATGTAGTGTATCTGTAGAGTTAATTGTACCTTGTGACAACTGTTGTTAAATATGAAATATTGTCCTAAGTTTATATGCATTATACTCTTTTATAACTGGGAGACAATCATTGCATTTTAGTCTCTAAAGTATAAATAAATTATAGATTCCCAATTCAATTCATCGAATGTACTGGTGACAGTTAATAAATAATCAGTAACCAGCATTCACTCCACTCTACTACACGACGGATTGAAAAGAAACAATGTGTACTTATTAAGCGGTTCACGGTATGCAAGTAGCATATGTATGTACATGTACAATACACGTGAGATTCCTTTGTAACATGTGAAAATTGCAAGTCTCTTTCACGCTTGGCTGCTAGCAATTATACGGTGGTATAATTTGAGAATTCTAGAGTACGATAATAGTCCAATTTGCACCTTGTGTGCTTGTGCGCGTGCGCCCTGTGAAAGGTTTTATGACACGGCTGGCTTGTGCTTGGTATTTATTGTTGAGTATACCAGTACATACTACAATATACTATAACTGTAAGAACTGCAGTGTACCGCATTTAGTGCACACGACTTCACTAAATGTGCGTTACTTTTAAGTGCCAATAAAATGGCCAACCCGTTGCAATGCGTTTATTCCTCCCGGGCACGCTCTTAATAAAGAGCCGGCTGATTTTATAGACAATGGCTGCTGTGTTCAACTAAAGTGATAATAATGGATTGTCCAGTGACGAAACTAGTTACGACCTACGTTGAAATAACACGGACAGTTTTACTAATACAGAGTTAGCTAAATCAAAACCTACACTAGAACTGGATTCATTAAATTTTATATAAATGGATATGTATACAATATTAAAGTAGTAATATTTAATAAACATGTATATATTTTAACAGATGGACATGAATTAATCGAATTATAATCATGCAATTGATTAATGTATATCTACTGTTAATCATTTATTTTTAAAACTGAAAACAATAATTTATTGAGCACTTCGCATTGAAATATTCTACATGAGAGCCTTTTTACGAATTTAACTTCAAACAGTCGTTACCAACTTTGGAAAATAAAGATTTCCTAAGAAACTTTGTTGGCCAAGTATTAAGAATGTTCTTTTATTTCAAGTAAGAGGGATGACAATTTTCCTTCTCTGTTATACTGTAGTTACAGAAGTTTTTCTTTATTCAGATGTGAATTATATAAAATTTTCTTAAACCTTTTATTTATTACATGGGGAATAATTGTTGTAATTCTTTATATTGTATTGTATGCTGTATAAGAAGTAATTCTGAATTGTTCTTTATTGATTAATCAGTGTAAATCTCAAATTTCGTTAAACAAATTTTAGGTTTGAAGTAACGTAATCGAATCGATGGAAATATCAGTTTGAATCTCCGGTGATGTTGATAGTTTAGTGTATGTTCGTGTGTTCATATGTGTACCTGTGTGTATGTATTCTGCGTTTATGAATCTGATATCCGGCGTGTCAGTTTGGTCACCCCTGTGTGCTCTGTATATCCTTCCATGCGTGACCCGATAATCCGATTACATTATATCGGACGGGGGATGTAAACAGCTGATTGGTAAAATAAACGATCGCACGGACCGTTGACTTGCGTACGTACCATCGGACGCAGTCTGTCGTTAAAAATGTTATCATGATCCTCAACGATCATATACGCGCATGCGCGTCGTCCATGAGATCGTCTCCTGAAATTGCCTATTTCTCTACATACATACGGGTTTTCCTGTGAAATTTCATTTGAAATGTTGAAACAGATACTATATCGAGCATGAAGTTTTGTTGTTTTTTCCCTTCGAGTATAATGCGCGAGTTTGGTGTGTGAAAAGTAATTCAAGTGTGTATGATGTTTTTGTCGACAATTGAATTCCATCTTTCAACATGAATTGTTTCTTATATGGCTATGTATTTCGTGATGTTCTTTTTTTCCCCGTTTGAATTCAATTTTTTCTATCAACGAATGTTTTTCTGTTGTTGATATAATTTTTCTTTTGTTTGGCAGTGTACATACGAGTTTATAGACGTTGTGTAAACTCGAAGCTGTCAATGTACCTCTTTGAATTATAAAAAATATAAATTCTATTTATCTATGTTGCTTCCTGTTCATCATATTTCTTCGTCATATCTTGATGCATTGTAACAGATTCACTTCCGCTCTCTTAGTCTGCGTACATTTTCTTTTCTTTTTCATTCCCCACAGGATGCTTATTTTCCATTACTCGTTCGTTTTTTTTCTCCGTTTGCTTTCATTTTAACGTTAAAACATAGTGCAGAGAACTCTTACGACAGATAATACAAACATACACCTCACAAAGGCTACTAGATTCTATTGTAGCGGATAAATTTACAGACAAGAAACAACGTATTCGTACTGTTGTGTGCGTTGCTTTGTTGTTGCTGAAGTTATAAACGAACATAACTTTGTGTAGTTTAACATGGCCGCACGCTGACTACAACAACAACAACAAACAACTTTATGCAGTAAATTAAATGCACAGTATTCAGTTCATTGGAGTATAAGAATTGAATGGATAAAATTCTTAATGTTCATCTACCATGGCTGCTAATGTTCATATGTACTCTCACTAGTGGTGTTAGGTGTAGGTGAAATATTTAAGTGCGGCCCAAATTCAACTTTAATAGCATTCATATTTTAATCAATGACCAGCTAACATCAAAACTCAATTAACAGGGTTGGCATGTGTATCATTCTGAACGGAAATCTGCCGGTCATTTATTAATAGGTACTATAGTGAATTTTCTCTCAAATAATGAAAATTTTAAAGCCATATACCTTTCATTTAATTATGAATGGTTCCATTATACATTACAAGGAAATAATTTACTTATTAATGAAAGTTAATTAATTTCTAATGAGTAACAAGAATAAGGCCGGAATAACATATATTTTTAATTATAATTAGTGATATTGTAACAGATCTTGTAATTGTTTTTTTTGTTATAATTCAATATTAGAATAAACACTTTGTTAAAGTACCTAAAAGGTATTGAAAGTTATAATTGTGTATACATAGAGTGAACATAAAACTAATTTACTCTTGTAACTACATCACTAAGTAAAAACTGTCCACTTTTACCTTCTGACTAACAATCCATAATAACATGTTTATATAATTAAAAGTTGCATTGTAGTCACAAGGCTCTTGAATTAATTATTCAAACACAAAATGTGGTAAAACCAGATGGAATTGTTCAACAAAAAAAGCTTCTGAATACGAACCTGTACACTTTATGCGTATCACAACGAACCATTAATTAAAGTCGAGCCTAAAACAATTCTGTGTCAGAAGTGGATTATGATGTATCCGTCGAGTGAATGTATGGATAAAATAAAATGGGTCTCTGAACTCGAGTAAAATCTCATGCCCTCACATCCACCCCGACCACAAGATGATGATGATGATGATGATGAATATGGCTGCAGAACATTACGCAAAACCATTATGGATTGTTCGATTTGTTCGTTCAGATGCACTCTCTGCAACATCACGTTCTTGCAATATTCATCATCGGCCCGATGCGAAATAAATGAACTAGAAATACTTAATGACTGTATGATCGAACAGCTAACAATTGTTCTCCTTTAGTTTCAGATGTACAGAAATGGAATTTGTTAGATAAAATAGAAATAAAGGGAAAAACTACATATTGCATCCAGGTTCGTGCAAGTTTGTTCATTATGCATTTAGTTTCCAATATTGTATCGTCGTTTTAAATTCGTTGAATTCAAACTTTACACGGATTGTTTTTCTAGTTTTCTGAATATAATTTCATATGAGACTGCGATGTTTTAAATATTTCAATACACTTGAAGTAATTTCTGAATAATATGTATAATAAATCATGTCTGTATAAATGACAGAATTGATATTTCCTCTATATAAGGACATAAGATGTATTTTAACCGTTTATTATACAAATAAATGAGGTAAAATTTAAAAGTTATCCTGACAGGGCATTAATCATTAGTATCTATTTGCTAATGATTCAAAAGAAATGATCCATAACTGGCATCTGAGAACGGAGGAAACAGACGGGCAATCATTGTGCTTAATTAACGTCCGCTGACTAAACTGCGTATAAGAACACAACGAAGAAAGGCTGTATTAGGGGAACAGAGAGAGAGAGAGAGAGAGCGAGCGAATGAGAGAGACCATATCTCAAATGGTGGGAGACTGCGTTAATCAGCGATAAAAATCCGCAATGGCCAGTCATTAAGACAAGTAATTGATAACTCACCGGGGATTGCTTCCGTATTTTCAACGCGTTCTTTGATCACGATTCCGGTTGCGATCCAGCACAATGACGTCACGCTAACAGCGAACCAATCTGGCCACTAGTCGAACAGAATAGCGGTAGCAAGCAGCAGGTTGGGGGGCGGGAAAGTGACAGAATGCTGCAGGAATACAGAGTAGAGCAGACAGTCAATCGTTTAGTCACGTGGTCGACGCTTTCCGCTTGATTGGACAACAAATAATGACGAGGCTAGGACCGCCTACTTCTCTTCCTGCTGCTGCTACTGTTGCTGCTTGAAATGTCCTTTTGGAAGAAAGGAAGACGCAATGGAACCCTTTATATCGCGATACGTGATACTTACAGGCCGGGATTAAGGAATATGGAAGCGTGTTTTTAACACAGTATGCTTGAGAATTGGTGAATGATACAATGGACATAGTTTATTGTGAATGTGCGTAGATATGTGTATAAATATTTTGATGGATTATCTAAGTTTGATGGTGCATATTTTAAATGTATATGACTTTATATATTCCTAGTGTTGGTTAAGATATAAAATTGTTCTTCTACAACCCTGGATTCTTGCTGGACTAATAGTAATCCGGTGTAGGAATGAGCGGGTTGCGAAGAATAAAATACAGGGGTCTATTTCTTTCCAAAGTTAATCAGTCTAAGGGTAAGGAATAAAAGATTTTGGGTTGAGATGGCTTAAAGAAAAAAAAAACCCGCTTTGATACAAACGGGACTTTTTTTTCGTTTACATCGTAGCCTAGGATTGGGGGAGTGATTTCTTTTAGTATCTTGTCTACAATAAGTTGTTTTTTATCTGATTCGAAGCCAAAAATTTATTGTTTGTCTGAACCCTATCACAATGGAATAAGATTTTTTCTCCGGAGAATATCAAATGTGTTTTTGGAAGATTAATGACAAGAATAGACGTATGACATAACGTAAGGGAATAAATTTCGGGAAGTAAATAATCTGTGCACAAATATAATGTATGTAAGATATGTATACAATTTATCTTATAATTTACGTTAAATTTTTAGTTGATATATGGGTGGAGATTTAATATACTCAGTAATTCCGGATTAAAATGAAATCTAACAAGTTAAAACAGGTTAATTCTGATATTCATATGTGACATCATTAATTTTAGAAGTTCAGGCTTATTCTTAGATATATAATTAATTTTGTTACATTCGTATGTGATTTTGATTCGACTATATATGTATATAGAGTATTACATTGCTATTTCTGTTCAGTAATGCTCCCCTAGTAATGATATCCATATATCACTAGAATTTATTCTGAATTCCATTCTCCCTATTTGGTTCTACACCGCTGTCATACGTAAATCAAAGACACATCCCATTATTCGACAAGAACAACCTCGTTGGCAATGTGTAACTGAAACGAAGAGTCGTTACACCTATGTGTAATTAAAATTAAATTACATCTGTGATCGTTGCTAAAGCACCTTCTCCTTCTGTATTACATCACATTAAATAATGGCAGATTCACATTGGCATTGCATTGTGTATACTGTGTGTGTGTGTGTGTGTGTGTAGCGTGTGTGTGTGACAAGAATAATAGTATTGATCCGTTGATACAGAGGGTAACGACCTTCTCGATTCCTCCCACAAGATTCATTATTTATACAGAGTTTTAATTGTTTTACGCAAAGTTTAACATTTTTCTTTTTTAACTTTCGTTTAGTTCATGGTATGAATATCATATTTATATGAGAAAGTTTGGATTCAATTTTATGTCGAATTTCTGATTTCTGAAAAATAAGTTCTGTATGTATCTTAGAAGAAACTGTATGAATTTTTAGAAATACTAAAAGAATATATGTAACAGGAACATTTCAAATAGTTTGTGTTAACCACAATATGCAGACATGATAAATATTACTTTACTGTAACGCAATGCAATATTAGAATGTAATATTTGGTTTATGAAAAAGAAGCAACCAGCAACACATCTTGTGATGTGGGTTGCCGATACAGAAATATGTTAATTACGAAATTCAACAAACATTACGTTTGATTATTTATTTACGCGTGAATTAGAGAAATGTTACACTAATGAGAAGCTTTGATAAACGTAGCAGTTGTTTTTGTGTCAACAATTGAATATCGTGTGTTATATATAACAATATTTGTCGCACAATTAGTCATTTGTTGTTAATACGTCAATGATTAAATTTAATACCAATATCAGATCGGAAATCATATTGAGGAATTATATTAAATTTGAATTACTAATTTGACCCAGTCTGCCTGTAATTTACATACATAAATGCGTAATCCTACTGAATATTAAATAACTATTATAGGCGTAGCAATAGGGGAAGAAAGTTTCAATATGCGACACAATACGACAGAGTTTATACACCGGAACTTGTATATAACTGTTAATAAAGAAATTACATATTATTTGTGTACAGTGATGTACTGTGTGTAAATTACTAGTTGGAAATTCCGTATGTCCGAGAGAGTCTTCACCTAGAGAATTTGCCAGTAGAAAAACGAATATTTATGGTACAACTAGGCGAGAAAGTTTGGAAACCGCTGGTCTTGTTGTAGTTAGAAGTGCATTAAGCAAGGCACAGCAGACAAAGTGAGATATGTGACGGTGAAGTTTTGCGCATTGGAGTGCATAGTTGGTTGTGTAAGGAGAGCGTGTGCGGTTTTACACGCGCGCGAACCGAACACTACGCCATCTAACTAACTAACCACTAGAACTAGTGGAACAGTGGCGCGGCCTTAAATCCTTCTCGCTAATTTGTTACACCCGCAATAGTGTTAGCTGTCTGTCTGTTCAACCATAGTTTGTATATACGTACCTACATATATACTAAAGCTAAAGTTTCACTATTTCTCTCTCGCTCTCTCTCTGTTTCTCTGTGAACTAGTTTGAAGAAAAGCGATTAAAATCTCATCTAACTGCATCCAGTAGTGTTACTATTGTTATGTAAACATGTACACAATGCATTAATGAAATACCTGTTATTGTTTGCTTTATGCGTTTATTTTTTTTGTTATTAATGGTGAAATATTTAATATATACATCGTGTTGCTTTGATATGCCTGTATGCAGTGTTTCATTTGGCCAGCAACATTTTCAATATTGATGATATTGGATTTCATTTGTGTATTCGGTATTTCAACAGATCTGTGATTTGAACGAAGCGTACGATTATTTGTATGAAATTTTCTGCAATATCTTTTGTCCTTTTTTGAATGTGAATGTCAGAAATGGAACAAGAAATTAATGTCACTTTGATATATATTATTTTCTGTTGACAAATACGTATCAGAAAACATATGTCAGACAATCTTTGGATATTTCAAAGTACTTGGTTAAATAAAACGTAATATAACTGTATATTTAACAAAAGGGTGTTTACGGTAAACGTATCTAATGTATAATCCATTTGCCGTATACATATATCAGATCTACTTTGCGACATATTACTACGTAATGATTTAATTACGGCACGCCATATTCTCATTTACGAATACATGTTCTAGTTTATTGATTAACGTGTCTATTTTTAGCTGTATTTCCACAAATATTAAATTTCTTCGTGTGCGAAAACAATTCTAAACTACGTATTAACCATGCGAAAAACTCAGTTTTCAGTAACGGTATTCTTTTTCTATTTACAAGTGTGAAAAAGTGTTTTGTACATGTTTTTGTTTTAACCGAAGTACAGAAATAACTTCACCCATGATACTTCACCCATCACACACGCGGTTACGAAACTCGTTTCCGTGTTTTCCACTAGAGAGCGGGCAAAGCAACAAAACAAAAAAACGACGAAAACAAAAAACCACTAGAAACAAAAACACACGCAGGTTGAAAGTTATACTTTTGTGGTGGCACAGTCGGGAACTGTTGGCACATGATGTTCACGCCAAAAACAACTGAAAAAAAATATGTTGCAGTCAGCGCAACGTTGAATGTGTGCTACAGACGTGCGTTATAAATATTTTGTTAAAAATTAATTGCATCATCATTGTATATGTTTTCTTTCTCTGAGTTAATATTCTTGTATGCCTGAGATTTAATTCACTCTGTGTGATTTGTGTTACCACGCCTAGTTTTTCTTTCGGGGGAAGAAGAAATATAGGCCGTTCAATATAACAATCTCAGCTTTTAATGAAACAGAAGCGAACAGTGATTTGTATTTCATTGTAAATGAAAAAAAAAACTATTTCTAATTTGCGATAAGATAATTCTTGATTGAAAACAACTGGTTAAAATATTCATGCAAGTTTTAATATTTACATCGTTTCCCTTGCGTTTCTTGATTGCTCATACTATATCGAAAGTAAGCTGAAATAAGGGCGTTCCTTTTTACTTCATAAACCTCGTGTGACGTTTGAAATATCCCAGAGGCCCACGTTTCACGTTTTTTTAAAAAAATGATTTATGCCTCCTCCACTTCCCTTGATGCTTTGAGGAGGGCGAGGAGGCGGGGGAAGAGGAGGTTGCGGTAGGGATTGGGTGGTGATTTATAGTAGCGAGAAAAGAATAAAAGTGTCACTCTGGCTAAAACGGTTTTGACACACTGTCATAGTACGGGCGACATTCGAGCCATAAAGCAGCTATTTGCATCAGACGCATTATATTTTAAAGAGTTCACGTTCCGTGATAATTTCAGCTTTCTTTCCGGTATAATCTCTGTCGAGACGGACCGGAGCATGTTTCAACTTGCAGAGGAACTTCCCCCACCCTCACCCTCTGACTCTCTCATCCCCACTCTTCTCGCACACTGTCCGGAATTGTAACAATATATAATATAGTCTTTCATATTTTCATAAACCTTATTATGTTTTTATAAGATACTGAACTGGTTTCCTTTTGCCTTTAAGCAATATAATTGGATGTAATTTTAACAAAAGATGCCAATTTGTAAACGGTAACGGGAGTATTTAATAAAAGTTAAACATATGTTTCCTTTCTATTTATTCGTAAGATAAGATTAGTTCAAAGGCAAATTAACGAATGCACTTGAGACGAAACTACGTCATTTTCAGTGCACTCATTATACTCGGAAGTGAATATGCAAAAACGCGAGAAAAAAAATACGTTGGTGTAAAGAGGAATGCGGGTGTGGTGGGGTTTGGTATGACAGTGAGTGAAGGCAGTGTACATGGACGTTATCAATCAGTTGAGCAATTAATTTTAAGTTAGATTAGTTGAGAGTATGTCCGCCAGGGGAGCGGCAGTCGTGCAATTTGCTTCAGTTAATCTAGAGGCGCGGTAATTGGCCAGGCCAATACATAATATTAACCGTTATGGTGAAATGTCCTCCGAGCTAAATTTACAGGCTATTAAATAATAGGAAACGTCGACGCCATTTTGCCTACGAAACGATCCGCAAAACATCCGGTTTCACTTGTACTTCCGTATCCGTTCATATACATATATACCTCTCGGCACTTTGTGTATTATTTACATGTGTATGTATCTGCATATATACATGTATATGTATATATGTACTAGGTATGTGTATTGCGGAGTATTATACATTTGATGATCAGTAGGTATGTATGTACGCGTGTTAGTTGGCTATCTATAGATCTATATCGCATGTGTAAACTAGTAGCTGGTTCGGGCCTGCCTTAGGCCTAATTTACACCGAATGAATCTCGTTTATATTCAACCATAACGCATAGTTGTTATTCTCGCAATATAATCCATATACTACTACATTATAAGGTAGTTTGTTTTTATATTTGTATTTCATAAAACTACAACAATCTATAAGAATTTAGAAGTACATAATTACTAGTCCGACATACGTAGTCGTATGTGTTTGCCAAATGTGTTAACAATATCAAAATGCTACTAATTAGTTGATCCTCTTTTATACAAATATATACAATTTCTTGTTTCCTTATTGAAAGCATGTTGCACTATTCTACGTATCGAAATTTCCATTTTAAATAAAGCTTGCAGTTGCTGAATGCATACATACTAACATATCTACTCATTTCATTCATTCAAGTACATTTTTATACAAATCATATACAAATACAGTACTTTATATTTAATGCCAGTGTTTTCAACAGGATATACATTCGGTGAGATTTTTTTTCCATTAATTTTTATGCTTGCGAGGTGTTTGAATAGTTGCGGTTTTAAAAAGAGCAACGACAATTTTTCCCAGTTCGTGCGAGGTCGTTATATTGTTCTAGATCAGTGCGATTTAATTAAAATTCACAGCCTGAATATGTACGTTTTTATGCGATGTGAATTCAGAACCATTTGCAGAATACTGCTCGGGGTTATATATTTTTTTAATCGCAAACTGTGTCACAGAATAAAATTTTGTTATTTGTACTCTGCTGAAAATTTATGAAGTTTCATATCATATGCGTTGAGATTATTTTTCAGATCAGAGAACTTGTTACATAGAAACTCATATCGGTCTGTTAAGTAAAAATAAACAACGATTGTTCAATGTGAGTTAGTATAAAAAAAATTAACAGAGAATTCTTGATGTTTGTCTGGATGTATCTTCCCACGGGAGATTTTGAACATGTTTTTGAGTCCGGTTCAGCGGCTAGACGTTAATTGGCACCGAAAGCTAACGTCGAACACAAACAAACAATGCCAAATTGTGTTTTGTTAGTAAATACAACAGTTTCACTAGAAAGGCCCCAGTAGTCAAGTGCTATTAGAAAAATAAATAGATGAATATACTACAGGATTAGGTTATTTATTAACCCACACTAACAAATGATTCATTAAGATTGTACAATTTTCAAAATATCACCGTCCTCGTATAATACTCTAAACTACATTTCAAATAGTGTTCTCTTCCAGAGTAGGAAATAAAAAGGCACTAATTCTAAAATAATTGCTAAACTAACATTTACTTCCCTTATATAAAGCACACACTCTCCACAGCCAACTAGAGAAGTAAATTAAATTTACCCATAATCTGCTGCTGCAGTAGTACATAGTGGTAATTTCTCCTAAAACAGAAGACAAAAGTAGAGTAAGAAAATAGGCAGTGTACATCGTTGACATTGACAAGAAATCAGAGTGAATAATGCAAGTAAATTTCAAGTCTGTCTCAGTAAATTGCCACATGTCTTTCAACTCTTTTTTATTAGTTATACGTGACTGAAATTCTTCGCCATGCCACATTGAGAAATGTTCTCTGTCCTTTGTCTTATTAGTATTGTTGCAATCAGCAAGCTTCGTGGAACGGGAAAAGCCGATTATATGGCTTTTCAGTGTGCCGCTGTAACATTCACCCGAGCGCCACTAGCGGACGAATAGAGAATACAGTAGAGCGCGCTCACACACACACACACATACACACGGACATCCTATAAAACAGTGCCGCCAGACACATTGTCATATATGCTCCCAATTTATTATGGAAATATTTGCATCATATATTCAAGCTGCCAGATAATGCTGATGTTTTTCGAATGTATAGTACCATGTAGTCCTCTGTGTGTGTGTGTGTTGTGAATATTTAGTTATTTTGTAGTCATTATGAGATAGTTAATAGTCTAATCTTCGTACAAAGTGAACTATATCCATATTATAATTGCAAGATAATGTTGTTTTAGAACATTTATAATGTAAATATTACAGTAATGTAAGTATAGACACAGTTGTCTCTCAGAAGCAGGTTTTGTGATAATGTTTATGTATTGTAGAACACGCGGAAAATATGAGAAATAAATATATTTGAAATGACAAGTGGCTACTTCAATATTTCAAGATGTTCTAACAGAATAACTTTCAGTTTACGTTTGAGTGATTGTTACTTATTATTAATTACAAGTTTTTGACGTGACAAAATTAATTAGAATGAAGGATTTACCTTTAAGTTTGTGGATTTTGCGAGTTAACAATGACAGACTGTTATATATCTTCGTTACCAGATGTAATATCTCTCCCAGTTACAACCGACATGTAGACACACGATATGACAACTTGACTAGTGTTCTCTCTCTCTCTCTCAAACCTCACCTCATATCACATGTAACATGATGTAGCTTAGACTTCGAATTAAATTTTATTAAAAATTTGTGTATAGATTTAATCCGTCTGAGTATTGCAAAATTTAATTATTGATATTTTAGTATTTTATTCCTGCATCGTTGAATTAATCAGCTAGTGTTTTGTTATATAAATAAACAAGTTTATTTGTTGTGTTTTTCAAGTGAACATATTACTGAACTTATGCTCGCAAAAAAGTGTGAAAAGCAAACTGTTCCTTGGAAATCGCTTTACAAAATGTTTTTTTTAGTGATTATTTGTGAAGTGTTATCTTCCCTTTGCGGATAATTTCGAATTAATTTCGTTAAATTGCTTCACTCGTTTGAAGTTTTGGAACGTTACGTCACAGAATTACGTTGTAACAAATTAAATTACTCTTTGATGAATTATCTCATTAATTTGCAATTTGTGTGCATTTCGGTAAATTTGTTGAACTTGTGCCCTAATTTCTAGTAATAATATTTTCTAAACTTGTTTAAACAAGTATAGATCAGTGTGTAAAATATCTTTGAGTATAACTCTTTTAGTTGACATTAAAATTCTATTACCACAAATAATATAGTAAATGTGTACTCGCTGTGAGTTGTTGAATAGAAGTAGTTATATTTGTTATTTACAGTTGTGTAGAGGTTGGTAATCCTGCGCTTCGGGACATGGTTTAGCCTGTACACTATTATGATTCTATAACATGTGTGTGTGTGTATGAAATTTCTGTGTTATGTTTGACAACAGATTATACACTAACGTGTTAGCTCTACAATGCAGTGCTTGTACTTTACTTATAGCAAAGCTAATTAATAAAACTGTACATTGTACAGTCTAATAAACTACTAATTTAATACACAAGAGTACACGTCGAGGTGCAGCTGCAAGTGTATTAAAATAACACGTATGTGTGCGTCGTAGTTTTATTGAAAGTGTTTTCATTATTACAATGTTTCCATTACTGTTGAATTATTTAACGTTAGCTAAATATCCTACAGCTAAACACATGCACTATTCTACATATTGTTTTCTTGCTGACGATTTTCATGAAAGTGTTTTCATATTAAATTAAATATAAAAGAAAATGAACATGAATTGCTGCTTATGATAAATACGTGTGTGAATATTAACCTGGTATAACCTGCAGCTTTTATATTTTATAAAATGAGCTAGCTATTTGTATACACTGAAGAATACCATATATTTTATGTAATGCATTAAAGATGAACATTATTGTATGAATGCAATAATGTAAGCTAATAAGATATCAGTATAAAGATTTGACTATATGATATATACTTTTACAAATTTTGCAGTAGAATATTTGGTTTTTCGAGATACTAACTTGAGTTTACAGTACTGTGTGTGTCTATATTCAAGTAGCTACTCTAGATTGAAGAGTATAGAGTTTTCGTTTCGTCAACATTCGCCAAGCTACATACATAAGTAAACTAACACATACTCACAAGTGCATTCATGCAGGGTTTAGAGTGCGTGCACAGTATATATTTATATGTACAGAACCGGTTTGACAATATTTTCTATTTTATAATCTATACAGCATTATCTTGCGTATCGAAAAACTTAATTTCAAACCATATATTCTGTAATGTTCATTATATATAATAAAGAACTATTGTCTTGCAATGTTTTGCATTTCCGATCATACCGACACCGTCGTATCTTAATACGGTCCTGGATGTGAATCTGTGTACAGTTAGGAGAAAGATGGAAAACGTCAGCCATTTTTCCGTTTGTAAACATGGCAAACATCTTAGTACGTCTGTTATAGAACGTATTCTTGTCTGTACTTGGTCGAGTGGATTGTCTGATTCAATATTCGTTGGTCGTGTTGCGTGTACATACATGTATGTAACCATCGCTCTTGGTAACAGAATCTGCTTTGCTTCAACAATGAGAGATGATGATGGATTTTCTGGTTCCACGGACGCATTATACGATATTGAATCCTGTCGATCTATTTGTCATGTTTTTATTTGTAACGTAGTTGTTAAGAACTGCCGTTTGTTCTTTCCTCTTTCTAGTGTCCATATCCAATGCTTCTACTGCTACTGTTTTCAATACAGAATCGTTCATCGTATTCTTTTCTGCTGCATTGCGTCATGCATATTTTATGAATTGATCTTCTTCTCTAGGGAAATTTATAAGAAATAAAACGATGTGTTTGTTTTTCTGTTGTTTAATTCAGAGTTTACTGAATCTATATCTGTTCAACTTTATTAATCAAACAACATTTGTTCTTTATATTAAATTAAAGTCTTCGAAATATGAGATAATATTTTCTCATGTATTCAGAATTATAATCTAACTTAAAACTATTTTTCCGACTATTTAAACCAAAGAGAATAATTCAACACCGCTTAGAGTTACATATATTTTTAGTGGAATTCTAAATTCCATAAATTCTCTTCATATAAAACTCTGGATGCACGTCCGTATCCTGCAGGAGAAAAACTCACGTAAACAAATAATCCCGCGATGGATTTCGCTCCGTTGCGCTTGCAGCAATCTGTGTTTGCAATTTAAATGCAAAGTTCCGAAACGAACCTGACCCTCCTGTAAATCTGTTGCGAAAACGTGAAGAGATGAACGGTTCCATACGTAATACACAGCCGTAACGTAAGCGTTTCAAATTAACGTCGTACGCAGGGGCAAACGTTCGTATAATTTTGATATCGCATTAGCATAACGGGGCCAATAACTCATCTGCCGAGGCGGTTCAAGTTTGCAACATTTTGCCACGGGCTTATTGAGTCAGTAAGATTGTACGTGATGATACAGAGCTGTTGTGCCTGTTCTTTCCTTTGCTACTAACTCTACTCCTACCTCCTCACCGGCGCTCTCACAGGATTCAGGCAATTCCAGCTGTACAGAGCTTCACTGTTCTGCATACTACTGTTCGCTCTCCGATGTTGCCATTCCACCGTTGGCAACATTGTTGTGTACAGACAGGCAGTCGTTCTGTACTGTACTGTACTATGGTGCTGGTATGCTTATCGTTAACCTAGAATTTTGTGAATTTCACTCTCTCACTCGTTTACTCATGAGTACTCTCTGTCTCCCCTTGTGCCTCTGTCTAAATGTTCACGTTTGTTGTGCTGTAGAGTATGAGATTGTATCTGTGAATGCTATCTGCTAGCGGGCTCTCGGTGTGCTCGCTCGCTTCTAGATAAATGTGAATGTAGAATGCGAGGAATTTGTCAGGTGTGACGAATGGAATTCGTGCGATAGGTCTCTGAATAATGGTTGGCTTGAAACTGTTTGTTTGTGTTTGTTACATGCAATGATTTTTGTACAAAGTACAAATGAAATGTAATAATAGAACCATTGCGTCAAGGGGTGATTACAGAAACAGGCAACGTATTTGATCTTTGAGATTGAAATGAACACTATTTGGTTCATTGTGTGTATAAACAGTATACATTACTTGCTGACAGATCATGTTGAATCCACGTTCTTTTGTTACTGTTGATTTATAGCTAAAGGAAATTTGCTGGTCAGTACAAGGATCGATTGTTAAATTAACTTTACCTGGATAATTTATTAGACTCGGATTACTTGAAGGCTTTTAGAAACACGAGCCTCTGAAAATTAACAAAGCCGATTAGTGTTTGAAACTAGCTGGTCAATATCGTTTTCCACCTGAAGTAAATTCATAACAAAATTTCGCCTGACTGCATTTTAGTTTCATATGAAACTAAGCTAATACCCCAGACTAAAACTTTCACAACACACCACATCAATAATAATTACAAGCATAAAGTTATTTATTAAAATACTAGACGTATCGTTAATCCAGGATTGATATAAGCTGCAAAAAAATAAAATGAAACTAGACTAATTAATTATTGTTTGCGAAATTACAGATGATAGATGACGCTGTATACATAAAATAGCTTTTATAAGTTATGTTTTGATACTTGTGTATGTGTTAACATACAAAATTACTTTATCCGTTGTAGGAAAAAAATGACTGTACGTTAAATAATAATTGTAATTCTATTCCCGGTTTTATTTCAGGTTGCAGTTCCTATTTTTAGACAACTATAGCAGGTTTTGTATGATGTGTAAGCTCTCACTATATATCTGTGTGTGTGTGTGTGAGTGTCCCCCTGTGTGATGAATATCATGCTTGATGCATAAAGAATTCACAAGAACTTGTACAGAAGGAAAAGCTTCCGGTTGAATAGAAAGAGTTACAGGGCATGCGCGTACAAGAGATTGCTTGATTTTTCATTTATGAAACGACAAACTTGACTCAGGATATATGTATGGAAAGTATGCCATTACATTGTCGCGGGTTGCACATGGCTAGAACAGGTGAACATATATGCATGTTTCCAGAACATGTGTCTAACTCCACGCATCATTTATGAGATGGTTCGAGTGGTTCGGTTCAGTCTGAATCATCCGGAACAAATATCATCGAAAACATTAATGGCCTTTTGCACCGACTGTGACAGCGTAACTCGGACGATATTTCAGCAAGATATTTGCAATCTAAATTGGGGTTGTTGAGAAAGTAGCAAGTTTTACAACCTTCTTTGCTTAAATATTATACTAGCTCGGCAAAGATTGCTGCTAGTTCAATTTTGACTGAATTTTTGAAAACAGAATAATTTTTACGTGATATTATGTTGATAATTACGTTTGAATATTAACGAATATAACGAAACCTCTTTTATTAACGTCATATTAATTCTATAATGGTTACTTTAATAATACTTGTATTTACTGCTGTTATAAAGATATGCATCAGTTGTTATATTATAAAACTATTGTTTTATTTGCGCCAGGTGGAATGGCGTTCGTTAATATTTTACTCGGAATAAGTGATGTTTATCTCGCTTTATACTGCGTCAACAGTATTATTATCATGCACTGTGTTTTACAATTAACCTGTCCATTGTCGTAACATGGAGAGTGTTCATATGAAGCTATCTTTCCCGACATGTTGACAGTTTTTGTAACAAAAAAATATTTTTACATAAATTGTATGTTGTCAAGTTATGTAAAGTGACACAACGATAAAAAACTGTTGTTAACATACTATGTTTATCAAAGGACTTTATAATTTTATAAAATAAAAAATGAAGAATATTAACTTCGAGAATATTGAATACAAAACGATAGTGTTTAGTTAAAATATATTTTATATATTTTCATTACAAATCACTTGTGTCAGTTGATAAAACTATTTTGTATTTAATATTTTTCATTTGGATATTTTTTTAACTTGTCAGTTTCAATTGTCAAACATTTACGTTCAGAAAATTAATTCATACATTGAATCCGATTTCAATTTTTGACATTATATAAATTGAATGATGTTACAAATTTATTTAGTGATTATTGTATTTAAAATAGAATAGTCTGGTTCGTAATTACTAAAAATAACGAGTATATTGTAAATTAAACAAATTATTCATATTGATTTAGATTTCAGTGTATTGTTTTAGGTCAATTTATTCTCAATAAAATATGAAGAATTTGCTTCAGTCGGTCTTAATAAATTAACCTAAAAGAATATACCAGATCATCAGAGATAATTTGGTTAATTTACAGCCCTATTCGTCATTTATATAATTATGTACCTGACTGGTTTGATTGAAGTATATTTTGTAATAACTATTAATTAAATGATCTCTAGGCTTGATTGGCTTCTGGCTTAGATTATCACATTATGTTTACTGCCAAATATAATCGACGTGTCTGTGCAAGAGACATGTGCTGTATATCCTCGTATATTTCTAATCATATGTCTATCTGACTGTTGTACGTTTGTCAGGATTAGTTACTCTCATACACAACATATACACGCACTGTCTGTACACATATATGTATGTATATCCAGTTTCATGATAGTACAATAGAATTCGATGATCGACAATCAGGTTTCGCGAACAACATCAACGACCAGAGGATGGTGATAAAATGACTGTAAATTATCAATCGATTTCGTTGTTTAATGTTGGAACCCAGTCGTGTACAGTTCCACGCCTACTGATAAATTACAATTATTAGCAATCGTCGGAATGAATATCGACGTTACGCGAAAATAACGCACCGTCATTTACGAACAAAAGTTATTATCACTGAATATGACAACAATAGTTCTTTTCACTATTGCATCATAAATATAAAGCAAGTAATTATAGAGTTTAATTCGGGTTGTTTACAAAACAAATATATAAATATAAATACATTATTTCCTTTGAATTGAAATATCACATGTGGATTCCATTGGCCGGTAGAAATTGTGACAATGAAGCTTATTTGAGTTGAGTAGATTAATAATTTAATCTACAATATACGGTCTGTCTAGTTTGGAAACTACGTTTTCAATTATTCATGGCGTCAGGTCTCAATTGTACATGTTATAGTTTAAAGAAGTCTGATCACTGGGGTTCACATTTGGAGCGTTGTGTGTTCGGAAATCCCTTGAACTAAATGTCGCTGGCACACTCCGTTTGTCCGTCTGACGACCACGTGAATAAGTTAGTTTAGGGCGTTATGTTTAGTTCCTGTTCACGGTCAGACTGTCAAGGAAGAGCTACCGTACACATCCCTTGGGCATCACTCCTTCCCAGATCTGTAGCTGTTTACCAATTTCAAACACACACACCACACCAGATAAGTTCCATCGTTATATCCTTGCGTGTCCTTTGTCCCAGCCACCGTTTGTAAACCACAATATACGTATATATATTGGAAAGGAAAGTCGTCGATACCAAAACGGGAAGGGGTGAGGAGTAAAGAGAAATGTGATGACACTGAATGATTGTCGACAGCAATCGGTCAATCAAGCAGTAACTTTTCTACCATGTTGGACTTTTTCAACGGTGACATGATTCATAGGTTTTTTATTTATGAATGATTGATAATGGTGGACATTGAATAGGAATGCATTCTTTTTTAGTGATTGAATGCGAAATTTTATGGTTTAAATTGGGATTCTCCGTACAATATTGGTAACAAGACGAACTGTTGAATTGAAACTTGTATTGCTTCAGCTATATTTATGTTTGCTAGATATATAATTAGACTTGATAGAAGATGAAAAGGTTAATGTTGAAGATAATGTATTCCATTAAAATGGAATATATTTGCTTGCGTGTATCATATTATACAAGGTAAATAATAATATAATTTCGTACAAATTGCTTAATATTCATATATCTTTCATTGATACTCACGTACCGTTTATTATAATATATTTATGCAGCTAATATTCCTTGTAACTAGATAAATTATTACATGAGTATAATTATACTCGTAATGACAAGAGGAAATGTAACAAGGGTTAGTGGTGAATTTACAAGACTCTCTCAGGATTTAATACTTAACTTTTCGCCCTACACAAATGTACAACTTTAGGTACACTTAAATAAAGGTTTATTTAATATTTAACAAACAATATCCTATCGATATCACCGTTTACTAACATAAACAAGTTCCATACAAACACATTACAAAACAAGTTATAACATATCCAGCGCACTATGTTGGTTTAATCTCATTGAATTAGCCTGTATATTCGAGATATCGTCGGTAGAATTTCGACAAGCCATCAAGAATACTGTATCGTGAACAAAGCATCTCATGCTTTTCAAGTCCCTGACGTCATATATACTTTAACACTTCCTTGGGGCGTAGTAAACATACAAAAGTGTGTGCGTACGCAAACACACACACACACACATACACACTCATGTTTAAACACGAATATATCGACATGGATACCGACATGTACACACAAGTATCAAACATAAACCTTTATACGTACGTATGTACCCCAGTGAGAACACAGACAAGGGGGCTCATCTTCTTCGTGAAACACACTTAATGACGTCACTTGACGGATTCGCAAATGGTCGCGATAAATGAAGACATATGACGCTTTTATATATATATGTGTGTGTGTGTGCACTGAATATTACTGTCGTTTCACGTCAAGGCCTGGGCTTTGACATGAAACGACCGAGAAATGAAATCGAACGTATGAAAATGTGAATGTCGTGTTTCCTGCAGCGCCGTAGCCTTCTACAGAAATGACTGGCAACGGTAAAAATAAGCCAGACCATAAAGAACAAATACGAGTATGTTATAATTTAGTGACAAAATAAATTTTATACATTGTTATTAGTGATCATATACGTTCAAGATAGGATAAATATATCTGCAGAATTGTAAGTATAACAATTGTCCATTGACATGAAAATAAGAAATTAAAATTAGTAATCAATTTAGCCGACGTTAACTGCAATAATTAAAATATTATTCCATATTTGTTTAGAATGTAATTGCTCTATCAAACATACTTGAAATAATTTTAATATAATATGTAATAGGTTTTAGATTTGATTTGAATTTTGAAATTTTGTAAACAGAAAAAGAAAATGTACAATTAATTCAGTTTACTAAATATGGTGAAATAAAGTTTGATGTAGATATTTATAATTTCTAATATACATATTCTACATTTAGAATAGTAAAGTTTGTAGTAACTAACATTAAATACAATTACAAACTAAACTTATTTATTTTTGATGCCAATTATGTTTATATATCATAGTTATACAGTACATACATATGTTGGGTGTATTTATAATTTGTTATCAAAGTTTCTATCTTGACGTGTATATCTCACTATACATACATTTGTACAAACAGGATTATGCACGTACAACTGGTTCTAGGACAGATATGTTCCTGTTTCGAACTAGTCTGGGAAGGAGGCGACTATATATCTGTGTGTATGTGTGTGTATTGTACATACTTGACATGCACGATACAAGGTAGTCAGTCATTGTGTTAAGCATCGCATGCTACCCTATGATATACATATTCACCAGTTTATTTTTAGACAAAGCAATTGACCTAAAATTCAAGTAGTCGTCAGTCGATAAGTTGAATAATACATGTGAAATCATTCACCATCAGCTAATGTGCGATATTATAAATTCATATTACCCATACTCATTTGCGTTTCTCGGATAAAATATTTATTATAATTTCAAAATAGCCATATACGATGCTTTATTCAAATGGTTTCATTATTTTTTCAAAAATTCTAAGCAATTAACGTCATTAGGCTTGTAGAAAAAGTAATTATACACTTATCGTTTCAATATTACATATTTATTATGAGTTTTATATGAGTTTTTCTTGTAGCTACATTAGATGTGTATGCTATAGATGTTCTTATTCTGAAGGAATGTCTATTATTAGACGCTATATATACATCACCTTGACACACAGGAATTTCCTTGAATGCGTTCCGTTCAGTATTGATTAATTGCGGAACAATCAATGCTGAGCATTGTATTCACACATTCAGTCAAGTCTGTAATTTCACTATAGTACGTTTGTAATATTGGTCGATGTTGTTAGGTTCGCTGCCTCGTATTACCTGTACGTTAATAACACCCTCTAGCCAGGCATCTACTAGTACTTGAATCAATATCTCCTCTCTTAGTTATATGAACCATTCATGTACAAATGTATCAAATGATTGAGCAGAAGCACTTATATAAAACTAATAACTGAACATATAGTATTCATATCGTCTACTATCAGTGGTATGTACTTTATCTCTAGATTGAAGATATAATTTCTTCAATATTTCAATTCTTTTTTTTTAATGAAAAACTTTCTAATTGCTTAATTAGAAGACCTCTTTTTCCAACATGAAATTCCGCATCATTACTTCTTTTGTTTTCCATACATAAGGACACTTTCATTCTTTGTTTGTCTTTTGGTTAAAATTCATTTTCAATTTCGCTTTCTGATAACAATGGCACACGTACAGCGGTGGACAGGAGAGACGAAACACAAAGGGCCTTACAGCATGAAATATGGATCCGTACTAGATCCTAAAATAGCAGAGAATCAATCACTGTACACGCGCCTGTACCTTTTATTATTTTATTTCAAGAATAATTCAACCTCTTGGCCTAATTTATTTTTTACGATTCGTTATACAAACCGTCAATCATTGTGTGCGATTACGACACCGATGGCATACTGGCTGATACTGGCTTACAGTTGACTGGCTGGCTGGCTGGATGTTGAGTGTATGTGTGTGTGTGTGCGGGCGCGTGAATCTCATGTAATATGCAGCAGCCAGGGGAGAGAGGTCGACACTCGAATACCACGGACGGTTGTGTTCCGAGGAATTGGTGACCGTATTTCCGGTAGGATATTGAACGGGCTCGACGCCATAAGCGTACGTGTCAAACAAAGCCAAAGGCTTCTTTTCCACATGGAATGTCCTTCGTAAATTATTGTATATAAGAAAATCATGAACTCTACTCCTCCCCCACAAACTGTATGTAGTAACGGCATATAAGCCGTACGATAAACATACACTCTCTCTCCAGGTTTCTTTAGAGATGAGAGCACAATAAAAACATGAATCAAATGTTTGTATTTTATAATTCAGCAGAATGTGCCAGACTTTAAAATATCTTGGTTTATTTATTAGCATGCCAGTGTTTCAATCAGTCAATATACTGAAACAGTGATAAAAAGTTGCAACTGGAAATTCTATACTACGCATAAAGTTTACATACACTGTACTATTTTAATTGCTCATCAATTTTGACTGAATATCTTCATCATTATTAATGAATACCTAACGATTAAATATCAACTACAAATAAACCCTCTAGCTTCACAAATTAGCTGTCCACTGAATCTATTTTCCAATTTTATCTTGATGCGCTTCAGTTAAAACTTTTCCCCTTTCACCATCCACTACACAACCTAAGGGCTTAGTGGTACCATCCGGCGAGGAACAGAACCACCAAGCTTGAACCCAACCAGTGCAACCAACATTGATCCAATTTCCCTAGGGGTCTAGTGGAAAGGCAGTTGGTACTGCGTCGTCCTCTAGTGTTTTAATTTTGTCAATCCTCTTTGCGCAATTTGCTCCGTCGTTCGTCCCGTGAGGTTTTGTTTCATTATTGAAAAGTTCTTAGGGATTTTTCCCTAATATGTCGCGGTGTACTTGATTTATTTACCAATTTGCCGAGATTGATTCTGGCAGCGACGTACCGCTGATCGGATGATGCGTTTAGGAATTTCCTGTCTCTCGCCTTCGAAGAGTTGTGGCATCGCCACTCGAATTAAAATTCACTACCTCAGCACTGCCAGCCATACCATTCACTCTAGGGACGTGTGGAACAAAGTTTTGTCCACTACTGAACGGAACGGAACAAAGGAATGTACACTTGTCCATAATTAATTTATTATTGAACATGTATTTAAGGCAAGAATAATGGTAGGATTGCTGTTCTGCCATTAGAAACTAGTTTCATCCGATTGAAATGATATCTTTGCAAACAGTTATACTTGTGTATTGAAACAACAACTTGAACTATAAATCATAAACAATGAAGTTTATTGAAACAATAGCTGGAGGGGAGAGGTATTAAGTCAAAATGGTTGTTTATTTTATGCTTCTGGTTCTATGTGAAGAGCATATTGTTTCATTTATTTAGCTCCTTTTGCGGTATGGTATATGTTTTTCTACAACTTTGTGTTTAACTGCATTTTCTCTGGTAGAACATCAACTATTTGTATATGCATTTATAGTTGTGTGTAAATTGAAGAAGCGTGCATAGACCGGTATGCCTGCAGTGTACATATTTTCAAATAGAATAAACACAAATAGTATATA
>JAGJTL010000032.1:1849588-1891270 GCA_022063505.1 Calosoma granatense
TACTGTATACTACAGAACTGTATGTTTTCCGTATGTAAATTATCTTTCGCACAGTAAACACACACACACACACACACACAGTGCAATTATTTATGGATGCAAATGCACATAAAACACAGTCGGTATACTTGGTTGATCATGCCGGCCATATGCATAGTGTATGTTCTATTTCATATTATGCACGAGAGTTGAATAACAAATCGGTCTATTTGTATTCAATATACGGTCCAGTTGTACATTAAATAATAACAATATTACACACACACACACATACACACATTGTCAATACCAAGCTTATTATATTTCCTAATCGAATGTTTACAATTAATCAGTACAATACTAAATACATTAGTAATTTACTCATTACTAATACATATTTACCAATGTAGTATACAAGAGAATGTTTGAATTCAACAACTCATTGCCATAGCAACACAACCCCTTTTTTTCCGTAAACTTGTGAATCCCAGGATGTTCAGTCGCTGGCTAAGAAATTAATAACACTTTCATAATTTTAATAACACGGGATTGTGCGTTCCGGCCGGTGTTTTAATAGAACCTTTGTAAAATTTAAACTTAATTAAAAGAACAAGTTAATGTAAAATTTCCACGGTGCTTGTTCTTGTATAATATTAATTGAACACACTTCTTGAATGTGAATCAACATTTGAGAAATACGTACCTCGTTCTTGGTTTAACAGTTTTTCACACTACAACGTTATTCTCTTCATCTCTGTTGATTCTATAAAGCGCTGCGACCATTTAAATCCAGTTTTAAGATTTCAGATTAGTGACCACGCTGGTGGACTGAGTGAATTTATTATTTGACGCTTTAATGAAAAGTTAATCACAAGAGTTATACTTGCACGTAGTCACAGACTTGTTTGTATATTGTAGCTTCAAATATACAATCAAATAATATAAACACAAATCTATAATCACATTATGCAATGTCTTATATTGTTGTTTTTTCTGTTTCAGATCTCTACTAGACCTTCCTGAATTAGGTAAGTCAAGTTTTGTTACTTTTTCCAAATGAATACAGAGATTATTATAATATAACTATATCGTCATTAAATTCCATACAGAAACATAGCCAGGCAGAATCAGTGTTAGAATTTCGAGTTAATAATGTTAATGACGAAACTCATACCATACTGACCGTTAATTACAACACCAGATATATTACACACATAAGAATAATATAATGAGACCATTTCATTTACTATAATGTCTACTACAAACCTCATTAGTTATTACTTGTTACGCTGCTATTTTCACGTATAACGTTACCCGTCAAAGCAATGAAAATATACCAGATTAAAAATTAATTCCAAAGAATGTCCGCCACACTACATTTTTTAATGTGAATCGTAAAATAGAATGTATTCATTAATTTCATTTTCAAAGTTTTTAAAATAAAATTGTTGCATAGGAAATAATTTCAGAGAGTGAGTGGAAATTTTTATGAAAATGCCTGGCTACGTGTTTCATATGAAATTATCGTAAAACGAATGTGCAGCACAAAATTGCAGAATAGACTGCAGTCTAGTTATATTTGTGTCACGGTAAACAACGAAGTTATATGTGAATTTTTGTCACAATGCTTTTACACAGAGAGCTACTTTATATTTCTCTAGCAGAAGGAAAATGACAAATGTATATTTTCTAGTTTTGCGTTAGTTCAAAATGAAGACGGTTTATTGTAAATAAAACTAAGTAATATTTTACTTTGGGGAGTGAATTAGAGTTGGTATATTTTTGACTATTATTCTCAACTTGAAAAATACTAAATGTTTCGTTCATTTTTGTAAGGCTTACAATGTATCATTCAACGAGCATAAGTTATATGTTGATAGTAAATTCTTTTACAAAAAATTGTTATTGGGATCACATTCTGTTGGAAAGTTTCCAACTACGTACATACACATTCCACACATTACTCTAATGTCCCAGTATCAACGACGCTGGCTGAATACATGCCATTAAACATCAATAAAACGCAGTTTCTATACCGCGGGGAATTAACCTCCGACTCCCGAGAGCATTCATCCAACATACATGTGTGTATAATACGCGTGACCTATTTACTCACTTGATAAGTCCCTCTAATATTTACATACTGTTGTCACTTCTCTAATCTAATCACATTACTTGCACTAGCCACACTAACATCTCAGTCAACCGTACATTTGTCAACAAGTGACGTTGATTTTGCATTTTCGTGGAATTTTCTATTCAGAATATAAATTGTAAATGTAAGAAATAAATATTTCTATAACTGTGTCCCTCGCACTAACCTTACCATTCATCTATTTAACTAACCTCTGAGCGAGGGGATGAGGGAGAGTTAATCGTCTTGTATTAAGTGGCTATGTTTTTGTAAGTTCCAGTCACGTCCTGCCATTCGTAAAGCTCCGACTATTCCGCTCAAGCCATCGTGTATTCTGCGTTGATCGTTGGTAATTAACTCGGGAAATACGAAACTTACAACCGCAGTCATGTACTCGGTCCCCTGATTACTAGAGAAAACACTGCCACAGTGAGAACTACTCGTCCAGCCAGCTAATGTCACGCAACTAATCACTGCACGACTATTACCAGACGATATCTCATTTCCTAACACTCCACACATCAAATGTCTTCATATTTCAAACATATTGCATTGGACACTGAACGATATGCTAGTATTCGAAAATTAGCCGTCTTTACATATGTGTCAGCACACTGTCAAATTTATTGAGATTTTAATTGCAATATTAAAGCACAGTTGCGTTATATTTTCTATCTAGATGTAGTATTTATTTTCAGAACAGCGTAGGTACTACGTACTTTATTTGAAGTAGAATTTAATGAGAACGAAATTAAAATGCCTTTGTCAAGTTCTCTATATCTTAAATAATGTAAAGTAAATCAGAGAATAGAAGTTTAACTGGGCAATTTCATTTGCAGCGTCTAACTTCTTTTAATAACGTACATTTCCCATTTAGAATTAAGTAAACGCTTCCGGTCTCATTTCATTTCAGTTTTGAGAACTACTGTCCCGTTTTGTTTCATTGTCGAACCGTTTCCTTTGATTGCGAAGTGAAAATTAAAAGCCAGCCTTGCACAATTCTTGATAACGTTTCTCCTGGCTGCCGCTGTAAATGTGAATCGTTAGACGTACTGGGAATTACTTACAGAAGAAGTGAATGAAATAGAGCTATATACTCGTATCTATATACGTACGTATGTATGTGTTGTTACAGTTTTTATTGCGAGTAAGTGCACATAATCTCGGTTTATTTTATCAAAGTGCAGTTTTTACATTTCCAGTGGAATGTCTTTTATATGAGCCGCATGACATAAAGTAGACGTTGAAATGAAAACGATAGAAACGACTTGGACAGGATATTTGCGTTGGATTTCTCTCTTATTGAATGTCAGACCAGACTCAGAGTCAGAAAAGATTCTCTTCCATAGCTTTGGGGGTGAAGAGCTGGTTTAGACGGTTGTTTAAACGCGCTCGAGCATTCACTTGAACGATCTAAAAATGTAGTATGCGGTCGTACTGGATGTACTTGCAACTCTTATGAAACATACCGTACTTATATAGAGCAAAGTCATTTACGTATATCTAGTAACTACTCTGTACTATAGAACTAGTTCGTTCTCATTATACATTACAACGTTACTCCACTAGGGAACATTTAGAAATCTTACACTATCTTATATATGTAGTAGATGTAATGCAATAAAGATAAACACAACAGTTATTATTTTGAAAATATAAAAACTGTAATTAGTAAAGTAATACAGATTATTTATGCACAAATGACTAAAACCATTTAGCTTGTCGTCACGGAATTCTTAAAACACGTTAGTAAATTATCGCAGATAATATGACCCCATTTTAATTAAAAATGAAAAATGTTTGCCTTACCTTTCGTATCATTAGATTATAATTTAAGTCTATTTCGGGCACCATTGAAAAAATTATACCTTTCATATGGCCTTCGAAAGATTTACTGAACCAATATATTCTTTCCTAGTGTAATTTCGGTCTTTAAATCATTCTGCGATACGGTCTACATTTCCTGTATGATAATTTTAAAATTCTTAAAGGAATGTTTGCAGAATTTCACGGTGAACACGCTGCTTTAAAACTATTTGTTATGTTTTATCAGTACATCGAATAGTTAGACCACGAGATATCTTCTATGTCAATCTAAATGTTTGGACCTTGATGATAACGCCAACACAAGAGTTTCCTTTAAAACTGAATTAATTCAACGGTCAATAAATAAAGTACACTTCCATTTTATGTTAATCTCGCCACTTTCCAAACAGAATTTATGTTTGCTAGCATCATTTTTCTTGAAACTAGGCCAACAGGAAAGTTTCCAAGTTCCGAAAGAGCCTTTCTAATTTTAAGAAACCTTCAACCTCTAAACCCATAGTGATGTAGAGAGGCCACTCACATTCTCAGACGCCTGGTGACATGCGGTCCCTTTTAGTTAAGGGCGTGAACCCTTCTCGTACTTCGTGTGACGTAATAGCAATGGTGACTAGGGAGGAGGGTACAACACAAACATGATCCAGGCGACACTGCGGACACGTTCAAATTTCTTTAGACCCGACACGGAGGAGTGAGGTAAAGGATACAATAATTGGCGGATTTGTAGGCGGACTTTGTAAGATATTCAAGATCGAGAATCGTTCAGCCTGCGCAATGGTTTCGGGGATATGGTGTCCGTAATGGTGATGGAGAATTTCATTCAGCAATTGCGTGGGCCTTTCAAGAAACTAACCTTACGTATCGAGTGATTTTCTAAATTGGTCCGGTTTAATTGCCATTACAAAAATAGAAAATAATATTTCTTATCAATAAACATCAATGGAAATGTATTTTGAGGAAAAGGCATTCTCCATTTATCATATTTAGTCCGTGAAGTGAAGTGTGTTGAAATTTCGGGGCTATGACTAATGCTGTGTGCTTCGACAGAAGAATGATGCGAATGTGAGAATGTAACGTTCTGTTACCTATTCCGTGAGAAGTGGTGAAGATTAACTCTCGAAGCAAGCCCGGCAGATGGAAGCAGAGGGAAATGGTCAAGTGGGCTGGATGATATGCTGTGAAGAGAATAAGAATTGCTTTTTAAGGTGCTTAAACCCCTCTGGCGCAAGTCGATCGTGAGAATCCTATCGTGAAATTTGATACGGACGTGTGAGGAAATAAGTATGATCTGTATTCCATCAGTGGTCGGATTTTAAAGCAGCCCTACTCAATGCGCTTGTATTATGCCGCTGGCAATACGGTATACGCGTTGCGTAATAGCGAGCATGATAACGAAACACGTAAAAGTACTGATCACGGATCAGGCCAATTTGTAATACGGAAGAAAATGAAAAAATTCGTAGGTGTTTTTGGTATATCGTTTTATGGTATGGTATTACGAAATACAGAGAAACAGAAGCCAATAAGAATAAAACTGTATTGTTACGTACAACGCAGTATGTATAAAATATGTGATATTATATTCACTATAATATTTACTGTGTACACATATTATTTCTACATAAACTTTCTAAACTAAATGCTAATGAAGGTGTATAGGGTAATTCCTGTAACACGATCCTAGTCAAAATACGCGGTGTCCTATGCATGGTTTTGTTTCAAAACTCGACGGTCATATTTCTGCGCGCGGTAAGGCCTCACTAATTCCCTGGATAATGAACTTTTCCTCTGGAAATTTTACCTTTTTCATATGGCAGGCCTCTTTGTCTAGCGCCTGCAACAGAGTGCATCACTTACCTACGTTTCCCCGACCAACTCGTATATCTTCATTATATTTTGAGCGCCAGCGTAACTGTTGTAATTTATTACTAACAGTTTTATGTTTACATTTCAGGGGAGAAAGTAGGGAAAGTTCGTGTGGGTAGAGGGCAGCACGGCTTATGTCGGTATTACTATGTTAATTTTTAAGATTTCTTACACAACTCTCGGAATTTTTTCTCCGTATTCTCATCACGAAGAACTAATTTTTAAAGTTTCTGATCGCGTGCATAAAACTTGGTTTACAAGTAATTCGTAGTACAAATATTACTTTTGTTTATCCATTTTAAAACACTCTAAAGTTACTCATCATGTAATTAACATACTGCATGTCAGATCAGGTTATGGATTCTGTATTTTATAGCAATTTGATACAGTTGACAGGCGTATCAATTTACTTAGTGTTAGACTGGACGTTTGATTATTAAAACTGATCGTTCCGTAGTTACATGTATCCGAAGTAATCAATTTAGGTGGTATTACTAATATGTCATAGCCAGTAGTCGATTGTACAGTGAAATAAGGGATTGGTTGCAATACTACGCCATACATAAATAGAGACATTCATCCCTAGCTTGTTTGAAGCGATCGCATACAAATTGATGTAATACTCTGTATGCCACGCACGTTTCAAACATATTTTTACTTTTTCGCTCTTTCTCTCTCTCTATGAAAATGTCTAGTTATATCTTGCAGAAAGATAAGAATGTGTATGGAATCATATGCAGTATATACGAGCATATTAACTCTTAACAAATAGATGGATTCTTATCGTCTGGAATTTATTCAGTTCTCTGTACAAGTAAACAAGTTATATATCTCAGATGATGTTCTACTGCTATATTTGCTATGAAAGAAACTCTTCGTCTATGTCGAAAACAATTCTCTTCTAGCTAGGGAACATTCTTCATTTAGTGTATAGCTTGTTTCTACGTTGTTCAAGTATATTTTATCATAGTTCACTGATATATGTTCATTTAGAACAGGAGATCACTTGAAACACACGTTCGGTTTGTGAATGTGGTTTTTTGTTGAGGTACGCTTTATCCAATATATTGTACATAGATACAAACGCTTTAATTACGTGGTTCTCTTTCGCTCCGCTTTTCAAAAGCAAACTAATTTTATCGTTATTTTTATGTAGAAATATCGTTTATACTATAAAATACGCCTTGTAATGAAATTTTTCTAAATGCACTTTTGTTTCTGCTATGATTCTTTTTTTATGAATGTTACTAGAGCTTTCGTTAGATGTCATGATACAAATGGGATTAAGTTTATTCTGAAATCCGTAGAGAAAAACGTAGTAAATTTAGCGGAACGCATGTCGGCAGTGAAGATCCATTTAGCTGGCTGTCACAAACAAATGACCTATTTTAAAGCTACAGTTGAACAGATCAGATATGACATTGTAATATTACCAACCATGCTATAATTTGTAACTTTACAGTCATTTAATGTGAACGTACAGTTACATACGGGTTTTATTGAGCTACTACTACTGTTTGTTCCTGTAATATTATATATGTACTTTAAACACTGCAGTACTTACTACGTTATTTGCTATTTTCAGTTAGAGAATAAGAAAGGGATATTTTGGTAGTTTTTTTATTCCAAAAGCTCCAATATATTTGTCTCTAAATTGATGTCCCAATAACGTATAACAAGTTTTACTGTTACTTTGTTAACAAATCGTAAATTCCTACAATGCATATGCAAACTAATATGTTTGTGAGCCGAGTCAACCCTGCAAGAATCTGGGCTGGTCTGTGTAAGTATGTTTGTTTGAAATATTATCCAAGTTGAAAACGTCAGCTGATTCCTGTGTCCACATCACGTACAGGGTTGCATGATGCATTGTTGATTGTCAAGTGTGTCTAGGGGAATATTTACTCGCGACGATGGTACGCCTGTCGATACCAGTGTGTTGTGGTTATAAATTTAAGCGTATGAGTTTCGACAGCTAGTGAATCGAATTTCGGTATCACCGCTTGACGATGTCGTTAAACCAATATTGTCTGGTTATTTATGTGTGTCGCGCCCTGAAATGGCTTGTTATCAGATATGTAGATAATAAACAATGAATTCGGTATTTCAGATGAACTTACATACAACTATAGGTGTACAATGAAATAATATTTGTCGTGTAAATTGAAATCATATTGTTATTGGTAGGATATATATGTGTATGGTATTTATTTTATTACGAATAGTGTTGGGTGTTATTTAAGTTGAACATAATTACGGACGAGTTTTAGAAATTATTTAGATGAACTGATGAATATCGCTAGCGGAAATATTACTTGAACTAGATGAATTAAACAGTGCAAAGGGAAACCGATTGCGTACAAGATCCTTTGTACTATTAAACAATACAAATAGAACAAAGCTACTTTACAATATAGGCATTTCGGCAAATCTCTATCAACGTCCGAATATAATTCAGATTTATTTGCTAAACTATATATATACCTGTGTATTTGCATAGACAACAAGCTCGCATATAGGCTGGTAAAATCGTATTCTAATACACGAAAGTTTCTGCCAACATTATTTTCACTATAAAGTAATATTTTTGAATAGTTTTTATAAGTACGTAACTTCAAATTGAAGTGTGACGTGAAGTTCTGTGCATAATTAGTGGAGAATGTAAATTTGTTATGAATATTTATTCGTTATTTGTTTTGCATTTGCTGAATGTGTCAAATTCACACAGCTGTGTGCTACAACACTGCTCTTCGTTATCAATTACCATAGCGTCTGGCAACATCTTGCGAAATTCATCAACATTCGCCGTGTACGCTGCCATTGTTTTCATAATTATCAGATTGTGGCAGGCACTTTGAGTATCGTCCTTGAACTGTTTTATGTATTCCTGTCTTGTTCTCACACGTAATAACTAAGTATTATGTGTAATTCAAGCATTTATCATACGGTAACAAAATATGGTATTCTCATTTCTGAATATTTCAGTATTAGAATCATGATTATAGCACAAGTGGATTTATTTAATGCATACTATATTCTTCATATTTTAATACTAATTTTACTTGAGAGATTCGATCAAATTTCACGAAACGTATATGGGAATAATAAAAGACAATGTTATGCTCCTCTGTTTTGGAAGATAGATATTTTGATGCAAGTAATATTTTAACGATAACCCAATTTTGACAACTGCTGGTCCATGTTACGACCGTAGGGCGTATAAAGCTTAACGAGCGAATGGAAATAAAATATACATTTCATCGGCCAGATGAGATGGGACAGATGTATCCTGACATACATGTACCTATATGTATATCGATGTATCGAATCGAAATTGAATCATTGGAATAGTATGACCTGAGCCTGTATCTCATCGACGTTACTGAATAAAATGTATTTCAAATGTAATATATTTCATTATTAATTAAAGACAACGAATGAGAAATTTCCAGGCAATATTTGTTTCAGTTAAAAGCGAATTTAAACTTGGTTGAGAAAGATTTATTTAATTTGACTGTGTGACCTATATTTGAAATGTTGAAATTTTTTCTAAATTATAATATACCTATCTGTTTATTTGATGTAATTTCATATTAACGAAAATATTTTGCTAATACCTATTAAAGTTTACTAAAATATGGTGATTTATTGCAGAAGCTTTGAGAATTATAAATATTCATTACATTTCTCTAAACGAATTTTGTGTCAAAACAACTTGAAAAGTGTGATAATATTTGTTGTATGTTTTAATGATATATTTTTCTGAAAATACTTAAAATATTTTTGTTGTGTTGTAATATATTATGGAATATATCTCTTGTAAAATATTACATTTCGAGATAAATTTTGGAAAATTCTGTATGAAATTAATATTTCACATGTCCAAGGTTATGTCTCATGGCCGAGTAATAAATGGTTTCGGCGCTACTGGGCACATGTGACCCTATTGTATATTTTATATTTATTCAGTGTAGTAGAATATGGTTGGGTGGTTGGAGGCGATGTAGGATTAGGAATATAAGAGAAAAGAAGGTTGAGAACGACACGTGTAACCACTTTGATGGATGCACTTATCTTTTTTTTGGTTCACTGATAGGCTACCCCGGATTTAGGGGATGCAGATTGGTACGTGCCGGGTTATCGGCCCAGGCGCACGTGGTTGGGGTGCTAATTTATTTCTTATAACAGTAACACGAACACACTGGCACGCTAGGGGAGCAAGTGATGTTAAGCTTTTGATAAAATACGATGACATATGCTAGAAATGGATCTTTGTTTTTTAACTTACTGCCATCATATTTTACCATTAACTGATGATATCTTTCTAGCTTCTTATATGATAAGTGTAGAGTGAGTTTCCAATGTATTGTGATCGTACAATATGATATAGAATTGTCCTTAATACTTAGAACATTCTTCCATCTACAAATTTCATTTGAATAATTCATTCTTCGGCATATAATAAAAATAACCTAGTTCTTTATGTAACACATACAGTAATAAAATTTCATTGGTAATGGCTGAAAAGTCTTATCTGGTTTATTCATAAACTATACAATCATTCTTTCGCTGAACTGAGTTAGAAAATTATTTATAGAGTAGCAGTGATGAGATATGTACAGGAATAGCATTGTTATCATTAACATGCACTCACATGAAATTGCTCGTATATCTCTCAGAATTATGAACCATATATTGCATTGCATTCCAGTCAGTTTTCAATTTGTAGTTTGATCATACACGATACAGGTTTATACATTATATAGTAAAATAAAACACCAATATTCAAACAGAAATTCTTGCTATAGAAAATATGATATTTGTATCTTGGGTTAATTTTAATATCAAAAAATTATAATGCTCCATAAATTTGGCTGATAATTTGATAAATGATTTAATAGCAAGTAAAGTATTGTATTTATTATGCTAATAAATAATAATTTTACCACAGTTGAATACTGCGATATATCATGGAAACTAGTATTGCTCCGTGCCATTCAGATAAATTCATTTCAATGTTGAAATACTTTTAAATATAAATTCATGCTACTTTTAGCTTTCTCTGTGCAAAATGTCTGTCGGTGTTCATGAGTAACCACGAATGATACGTCGATGCAAACTGGTGTGAAAATCGTGACCGCTTATAACCAGGGTATGAACTAGAGATGCAACGGTGTGGTGAGACGGGATGGTATCAGTGGAGGATATGTGTCTGTGTGTGTGCGAGGGGTTGGACAAACACCCAAGGCAGTGGTGGTGACGGTGGCGGCTGTGTCATTTGCCACTTGAATGGGTGCACCGTTACTCTTAACACTTGGCTGGTTGCAGTGCCGGGTGCCTATATTGATTTACACAGGGGTCACACTTGATCAGAGATTGTTTTACCTATTGATTGATTGATTACAAACTCGCCGTTCATTGTTTTTGGCCGACGTCGTGTACTCGTGGATTAATCAAACACGCACGATTGCCTTCATCTGTCCCCCGATCAGTTTCATTCTTGTCTACGTCTCAGCAAGCTAATATTTTACAAAACGGACATTTTACAAATTTCTTTACTGTCACAATAACTTTCGACCGTGGCGTACAGTAATTAACAGGTTTTAATTACTAACTTTACATGTGTTTATGTGTGACAATCACAAAACGTAATTACACGCATGCGGTGATTTTCAATTTGTTTTGTTATATCAGCGAAATAACTGTCAGTCACAAATCATTCACGTGTTTGGTAATTAATTAATATTTCATTTTATTAATAATATATGTAAATGAACATTTAGCTATTTAGTACTGGATGCTAAATTTTAAAAAAATAAATCGTTTGTATTATTACTACTCTTGACATATTTCTAGAAACTGGTAGTTGATTTTAAATTTCGATTGTGGGTCTATTTTTTCTTCTTTAATCATTTGGAAACTAATGTAAGCCTATACTATTAATATTCATTCTGCTAATAGTGATATTAAAACTGTTGCAGGAGTTTTGATGGTTCTGTTATTATATTAGATGGTTAAGAAAACTGAAATTTGTAGCACAGAGCCTCTGTGAATGTACGTGCTCGTTAAGCGTTGTGCGATATCAGTGACCGCGCTTACAGCTGTCATTAAAATTCAAAACAGCGCTGCTAGTTTCCGGGTGTCCTCGGTATAATGAAGATATTTACAAAAAATTGCGGGTAATGTTTTGCAGGCATCGTGGATTACGGGCGTTAGAAGGAATGCTTTACGTTCGTTCATTTCACGGAGACCCGCAGAAACCGCTCTATATTTTTTACAGATTAAAATCGTCCCTTTTTTTACCTTGGCATTTTCATTTGCAATTCGCAGACGCAAACAAATGTTTTTATTAAGTTTTATGGTTTTTTTTTCGGAACATGGTTATAATTCGTATTTACCTGCTCCATTAATGGTAAACGCGGCAGTGAATGAGAAAATAACGCCGACGACATTGCGAAGAATTGTAATTATTATGAAAGAAATGGTGTGATATTCATTCTACTTTACACTTGACGTTTTCAGTTTTTATTTGATATGTGATTTATGCATTTCTTTGAGAATTGAATTAAAATTTATTTCACTGTAGAACTTGTGCTAATGTAAATGTCATATTTACTATATACATTACTTTACAGGATTTTGAATTATTTTATTAAGCAATAATTTTGTTTTAAACAACATTATGTAAATTTATTTAATTGGATGCATATTAATTATGTATCACACATATCAAATTTCACTATAAATTTAATTTGATTTGTATTGGTTTTCAGTGAAACTTTATTTGTAACATCATATAACAATTAATCCTACGTAATTATGTATTAGGCAATATAAAAATACAAATATGTAATTTTATCCAATTTATGGATTTTTAATTAATTGTAATAATTAATCAATATGCCTATTTAGGTAATTATGATACATGTAAAATTATTCTTTTCTTCTTTAGTATTATCGATGAAGATAATATAAAATTTCTTCTTTCGTCTTTACAATCAGCTCTTCATCTGTTCAATAAATGTTTAAATATGAATTTTCATTACTCTATCTGCATTCGTTTTTAAGTTATTGAATATACGGCCACATATACCTATATACGCAACCCGCTTTACACACCATGCAATGCGGGTAGTATGTCTGCATATTCTCTATCTCGAGGTCATTGCTCCCTGTCTTCTACACTAAAAGAAAATCTTGTGTGATTACCACACGACTTTCTTATACACATGTATCAAAACTTAATATTATGAAATTTTCAACTGACACATATGTGACATTTCAAATGAGTATTTCAGTTCATATTTTATTTTATTTGTTTATAAAGTATATTATGATATTTTCAGTAGCTATAACTCAAAACTGAATACAGATAAAACAAAAGTTTATTGAATATTTTTTCTTTAAAATATTATTTTCAACTTTATACTGTGTATAAGGAAGAAAAAAAATATTTTCGATTTTTTTTATCATATTTTCGTCTGTCAAATGTTTCATTTATTTCAGTATTTCGTTCTGGTGTTTCTGTGACCTGTACACATTTACATTGAGTCAAATTTCATTATACTTGCTTTTAAATGTTATTTTTATATAATATAGAGAAAGATAAAATGGAAAACAATTTAATTTAAATATTGTATGCTGGTCGTGGCATGCTTCATGTTCACAAATAAAATAAAATTATCCAAACAGAAGCAGATGAAATAAATTTTAGATATTATCTTTGTATCCTATGATTATGCTGTGAAATGGACAAACGAATGTCAAAATTAAAGCAAATATGCCATCATCTTTGTAAGAATTAGACCTGATATGATAAATAAATAAAAAGTTGATTTCTTACGTACCATTATTAAAAATTGTCAAATATCTTACACAATTTTGACTCAAAATTTTGCTTGACGTTGATCTTTATTAGTATAAAATGTATATTAAGTTTTCAGTTAAGTTTCTAAAGCCGATAGAAATTCAATAAAGTTAATCTCAATTTTCTTTCAATAAGAAAATTTTCAATATCCAACTAATTATGAAAAGAACTTTGGATATTATTCAGTAGTTGCAGTAACATTAATTTTCTTTATAGCCGTTCACTATTAAATATTATTTCTGTTCAAGTGAAATATTAGTTTGTTTTAATTCATATAGTGTTTTTCATTTATTTGCCTTTATGACCTAAATCCGTGCCGGAGTGAATAAGTCATGTTCTATCGAGTTTTATGGACCACTGGCTTTGCTGTTTTTTCTCTCTGCGGATTCCATTATTCTTATCAATTCATTAATCAAGTTCCAAATAATCATATATTCTGCCTTAAATTGCCTTTCTTTATCTTTGCCGTTGCCGCAAATGACTATGCAGTAGATCTTGAGTGCTTTGCCTTAATTGCGTTGTATTTTGTTCTTGCTGATTTATTGTGAATGTTGGAATATCTTCAGTGATTATACCAGAATTATTCCTTCTTAGTGGTTAATGACTTTCTAATGGGAATAATCAAATCTCATAATGTGTTTTTTCTTTTTAAAATTTGGTGCATGGGAATAATTTGATCTTCTTCAGAAATTATCACGCTAGTTCAAGATGATGATAATGTTCAATTGATATTCATATATTAGTGTTTCTTTTATTTGATAGTCTAGCGCCATGCTAATCTACAATTTAGTATGTATGTTACGTACATGTATATCCGTAAATGTTAACTGTTTCAATAATCTTGGAACTCTGGATTACTACATTTTCATGTGAACTTATAAAGTTATTATAATGAAATAGCACAATTTAACTATTTTAATGTAAATTATATTATATTTACACAATATAGAAAGTTTTAATTTAGTTTTTCACATTACAATGCTCCCTGATAATGACTTTTTACGATAGAATATTCATTTTTGTTATTAATTTTAATATTGTTTACATTAAAGCTGAACTAATTATTAAAATACTTTATGATATTCCATGTAAAGCGTAGTAAAAAGTACTGCTGCGTTATTTTTAACTGGATTTGTTTAATGGATTTTCTCTTCAGTGCTGGTATAAATTAACTAATCCCAATTCACAACAAAACAATAAAGCGATGCCAAACTCACCGCCAGTTTAATTAAAAACGTCGAACGTGACGCAACACGTCAACGAACGAAGACTTGGTTAATTTTTTTTCTTTCAAAAAAAAACCAGTAGGAAGCGAAATGCATTGAATGCAGAAAAAAATAAATTGATCTGTAATAAAAACGTTTGAGGAAAAAAGAGAGCGTAGGAAATGACAAAAAAATGTTGAAAGCTGCAAAAAATCATGTCGCATCCACAATGTGGAGCGTCAGCTGTTGACAAGCGAGCATCGCTCGTCAAACAAGATCTGTGTAGCGTGAAACGATAAGAGTTTCAATATCCATGGTCTAACCCTCGTTCAGAACTGCACACGATGCAGTTACCATTCTATGGGCAATGAAAATTAAGATGGTTATTTGTTCTAATTAGAATTCTCAAGTGCAAATTATCCATAAAATGTTATTGCTCACATATATTATATATTATAGCATATACAGATTGTACATAGTAAAGTGTGTTAATATTGCATTAAATAATCTGTAGAGGAAAACGTCTGTTATAATAGTATTTCTCAGAAAACGTATTTTCTTTTTGATGTACAGCCATAAGTCTTCTTAGCGGAGGATATTAACAAATAAGTACAAGAAATGTTCGTGTAACATTCGGAGATTTTTGGCGGCTTGTATAGAATTCGTGAAAATAATCCAATCGTGTTCAGGTTGGTATTAAGTTTTCGAGTGGTTGTACTAATGCCTAAACATACGTTGCACATGTATGTATATTCTCAAGAGTAGATCTTAATGTGTAGAATTCATTTACAAGGATGTATATATGTATGTGTTGCTTCTTGGTAATACATGCATACTGGAATATTTGCATATTAGTGATACATGCTTTCGTGTTAGCAAATATGCACACACGCACGTACATACATGTATTCGTAATGTATGTTTGCATAGACTGTGTGTGTGTGGATGTGTACATGTATGTGCATATATAGATAGTAATGTACTACTTACATGAAGCTGTGTGTATATTTGTTATACGGACATGTATGTACGCGTGTTTCGTGGTATGTTCTCGTTGTTGATTCACCTGTTCTCAGTGAGGCACTACTGCGGTTGTTACATTCCTCTGTCTGTTACATGTATGTACAATTAGTACATTTGTCATCACCTTTGATAAATTCTATGTTTAATTACATTCTAATTTGAAGGGTCAGGAATACAAGGTTAAAAACAAGACAAAATAGTAACTGATATTACATTTTCTTAGAATTTTTATGTCAAGTGGTCTTGTCTATTCCATGTATATATTAATCATGTTCTCAAAAATAATTTCAACTTCAATTTAATCGTTTCCTATTAGTTTCAGCTAAAAACTACATACCTTTTATAATGAATCATAAACAATATGGCCAATTAATTGGAACGAGAAAAGAGCATCATTATATAATTATCAAGCTTATTTACGTTTGAAATTTATGAATGTTTGCTTCTGGCATATTAACTGCAACGGATATTTATTTATGTAGTTACGAATAACACATAAAATGGGTGTGCAAATGAATATTTTATTCTGATTTTAATTAATACTAAATTTAATTATATTTTGAGCTTAAATAAATAGTGCATTCATAATTTGGTAAACTAAACGAGTTTCGGTGACGTTAATTAATGAGGAAATTGTAGATAAATTAAAATATTATTTGTACAGTCATAATTAGGTATAACGTACATATATGTTGAGAAATTAGGTCACGGCCATTAAAGTAACATAAAATAGTTAATATTTAAAGGTATTATATTATTTAAATACGTAGTAAAAACAAAGTAATTTTATTAATATATATTTATATAAAAATGAATTACTACGAAATAAATGAAAAAACTATTTCATACTTGTATATATAATAATTATAATATTTGTTTTTCATATCATTATATATACAGAGGAATGTGAAAATATTCGTTGTAGTTTGTTACATATAATAATTAAATATTTTGCATTGAATCCAATTTAAAATATTGTTTGTAATATGAAACTGAAATAACTAGAACTAATACTTAATTAACTGAAAAAAGCAATATGTTATGATGAACAACAGTAAACAAATGAAAGTATTACACAAGTCTGCAACATTTTCAATTCTGGAGATTGAATTTATAGCGAAAGGAGATTCCGATTTAACCATAAAAAATTGTCGTAAACAAAACAAAACCAAATCAATAAACCTTTTTTAACTGGTCTACCACAAAGCCATCATGAATTTCAGACGAACGACTGACTGTTCGTACGTACATTAATGTTGTCGCTTTTTTCCAATTGCGTTATTTTTATTACCACATCTGTATCTGTGTGTGTGTGTGTGTGTGCTGCGGACATTTCGCAGTCTGTTTGATTACTCAAATCATGTTTATATGTGTGTGTGTTCGTGTGCTACTGGCACACAAGTGACTCTGTAGTCATGATATGAAATTCTCGCTTCCACAGTTATTATTTAGTTTTTCTTTTATTTGCTGCACACAATACCATTTCACCAAATATTTACATTCCTCACAAACATTGTCCCTGTTCACGAACGGCACTGATGCGCTACTGTGTACGCGAATAAAATAGGCGTCTCGGTCTCGCTACCAGAAGCTCCTCTTTTCATATGCATCAGAAATAATGATATTGTGAAGTTTACATCTCCTTCAAAATGTGTAATTTCACACTGCGGATTTTTGTGATTACGTTAGCGATCACGAATCCAACTTTACTTTTTTTATTCTTGGAGAATTTCATTGCAGATATTTTAATTTTATGCGTTATAAAGCATCAAAAAATATTGTTCTTTCATTTGTATTTCTTTTATTATATTTCCAGTTTTGTATAATTATATTTGTCATTTTATTTCGCTGTTAACAATGTCATATTAAATTTTTCTATATATACGTAATATTAGCAAGAATTTATCATATACAGGTAAATTATTTTCTTTGTTATTTTCATTTTTTCTCAGTATTCTGTACGGTCATCAAACGGAAACAAGTTGCTTCTTTTTCCAAAAAAAGGCAGTAAAAATAACCAATTTCCCTTTTATGTTACGATATGTATAAATTTAATCAAATAAATTCCGGCCATCTATTCCATTCAGAGCAGTTTTCTTTATCCGCACGGGCTATCGACATAAAAGGGCCGCTATCCAATGGCTCAATCGGTCGATTCTTCGGTCAAGTTTTCACTGATAACATCTCAAGTTTCTCAGTTAATCCGTGCCTGATTTCATCCATTTCCAAGAGAGGTAAATCGCAGAATGTCCAGTTCGATTCTAGGACTAACAGTGTGAAAAATCTTCTAAACTTTTATCGATAGTTGCGTCGACATCGGATGCAGGACGTCCGTATCCTTGTGTTACATATGTATAGAGATTTGTCAGAGGACACGGCCATATATTATCCTGGTGACAGGTGTACACTACATCGCCATCGGTAACCGATGCGTATGATGGAAAATTTCAACGAAATCGAAAGAAGTAAATTTAAAAATAAAAAGTTATGGATACGCGGCAGAGAGACACCTTCTAACAGAACGGTTATCTGGGTCACATACTTACAATTTTGATTTGAATTTTAGTCAGATGTACATAGAATCTATAGAATGTGTAAGATTTTAATGCAGTCCAAAGTCCAAAGAGGATTGGAGAGTAAGGAAAAGATTATAAACAAATTTCAAATAAACCAGGAAATACTAATTCTTTTTGCTGTTGTTGCAACAAATGTGTTAAGGTAAATCATTGATTAACAATTTGCTCAGATTGAAATGCACCGTTGTACGAGTAGAGAGCGTTATGCTGTGCAGGGTAATGTCACGTTGATAATATGTACGTATCCACTCCAGCCAAGGCACAAGTGGAGAGCTCATTACATTTGGGTTATAGCAGCAAGGTAGAGCTGCATTTGGGAAGCCACTTACGATTATTATTCGTCTGCTTCGGTAGTGAAGGCAGCGGCAGACTTGGGTAAATATCCGTATATTCATCAGTTTAACAGTGCTACTACTACTATTACGAGTAGTAATCGTAGCGTATGGTTGAACCGTTTGTTATTTAACTGGGTGATTCGCGCGGCAAGGAAGCCACCATAATACTTATTGCGGGTGCATAGGGTGAAGTCAACTATTAAATGAGAATGTTTCCCTACTACAGTATAAAGTATAATTTCTGCATTGTGTGGATAATGTCAGCTACATCTTTGGGAATATACATTTTCCCCACAAAGGAAATCTGGCGTACAGACTTGGCAAATCTCTTGAAATCCGAGGAAATCTGTGGACATCTTAGATAATATGTGACAATAATATATTATTTATATATTATAGATAAATACTCATATTTTAGGATAATATTACTAGCATACAAGATACGATTACAAATATAATATTTCGTATAGAGATTTTAGGAATTTACTAGTTTGTATAAAACGCTAAATCGATTTCATCTCTCGTATTATTTTCAACCCCCTGTCAGCTGGTTCTTGGTCAGCAAGCAAGCAGTTTCTCTCTATTGATCCTGCAGCTCAGCCGACTTTCAACCTCTGTAAATCCGCTACAGATGCTAGTACACCAGTCTTTGTATTATAAACAACGACAACGCAAGTATCTACTACATGTGTCTGTCTACTCAGCCCTCCTAGCTATACGATGTTTCTTCTATTAGATTTTTAAATTCAATTTTGAAACACCCGGTCCGTGTTTTATGTATTTCTTTCTTTTAATATCGGAAAAATATTGAACGTGAATTTTCTGCGGCATTTTCCCTTCCCTTTTTTGTACCATGTTTCGGATTTTGTTTACTCCCAACTTTTATTCTTTTGCTGAGAAAACATGTTTTTGTTTGGCTGTAGACATTGGTTTTGGTTGGAAGTAAGTTTACAAAAAGATTTGAACGGATTTCTCTTTACTTGCCTCAATATCATGCAAAGCAATTTTGTGAAACAATTTTTTGAAGGTGTTGTATATGAAAATTTAAGTTTGTAGCCAAATATTTATTGCAGTACTGGCATGCGTTTCATCCAACAGAAAAACAAAGTGCACTGAACAAATCTACATAAATATTAAATAAATCCTCGCTTGTCGAACAGAAATTGAAAGCGATAGAAATAGTTTCGTAGTAATAAATAACGAGAACAAAAGGAAAAGAAGCCGGTAATATTAATGATGAATGGTTTCCCGAGGGTGTGTTTTGATGCGCCATGCATAATGCATCGACAGTCATCAAGTTGATTTATTAAAGAACACCTATCGGTGTGAAAACATTACATTTCATTATGGATGCGTGGAAACAGACTGAGAGATGGACAGTCAGACAGCGAGAGAGAGGTAGATAGCGGGATAGGTAGCTCACAAAACTCAGGTCACCAAGTAAACACAGACATTTGAGGGAGGAAAAGTTGTGCCAAATCCACATCCGGTTCTTACGGTACCCCGACATTCTCAGAAACTCGTTAGGAAGTGCGAACTGAAAACCGCCAAGTGGAAAGTGGATCTTAAAGGGAATGGCTTCTTAAAATATACATTTATTTCATCATACTCTTACCTCCTCGTCATTGCAATTAATTATAATTTACAGTGTAATGTCCATTTTTAATTAAAACATGATAATTCGATGATATCATAAATTAATTTAAAAAATAATGTTCTTTCATTTGATCATTATTTTATATTTTCTCATTTCATTTTATGAAATATAATCAAAATGTGCATTTTATGTACATGTAGATACAGTAAATAATTCTGTGTTATATACAACAATATTTTAGTACAGATTATTGGAAAATTAAAATTATATAACAAAAATATTTTACTCAGTTTTTGGTGTTCAATTACTAAATATATTTCACACGTTTACAGGCAATTAATAGCAGAATTTATTGAAATGATAAAAATGAAATAAATACTCTATAAACTGGCGGCGTTAAAAATTAATTAATGAAATAAATACGAATATTATGTCATTGATTTCAGTTTATCTACATGATATACATTGTTCTGTTTAAAAATACAATAGGTTTATTTGAAGAGACCTGTATAATCGTATTTAGAAATCAGATTTTAACTACAGTGACTTACATAAATAATCCTGTTATTTGGTCTTGCTGCCAGAATATGGCTTAGAAATGTCGTGTACCGCTAGTAAAGTTTCTAGAAATACAGTACAGCGAAGCTTACGCTGTTTCTTCAGTTCAATGTGATCCGTATCAAACGTGTATCGTACGGCGAGTCGAACTTTATTCACGTTATTTTTTACGTTATATTGAAAACTCCACACTGCTGGGAATCATCTCACAGCAGATCTCATTTTCACGGTTGGATGACGATGCTGAGTCTGGAAAACTTCTCAATTTCGCGTGGTGGAAATTCGAACTACTATTCCATATGTACATATCTACACTGGTCGATGTACGAATAAAAATTCTAAATATTAGTAATGTGTGTAACTGAATTCTGAATTTGTGACAAGGGTAATTAATTCAGAGGTTAATAATTGAAAACATAATATTAAGAAAAAAAAAATACGTGAGCGAAATATATTCCTTTTGAAAATCCTATTTCATCGTTTCCAATGCATTGGAAACAACAAGCCGTTGGTAATATAACATTTTTTTTTCAGAAGACAGTTACATATCTATATATGTCGTCAGTCTTCAATACCGTCTAGATTGACACTAACATATTGCAGACATTTATTCATAAAATATAATAAATCTTTTTCTCTACGTATTTCCATGTGTTACACACAATAGATCTTCCCTTTCAAAGTGCCCGCGCATTCATATCAATTTATTTCTAGCAGACATATCATTTTCAATGTAATTTTTATCAAGTGGGATAATATATGCTCATAGTTTATCCTGAAATAGATGTGTTTCTTCTTTTTATATATATTTCGTAAGTTTTTCCTTAAACACAAATTTAATTACTCCGTAACTGTGATTTTTCTTTAAATTCTATACACTGTATATTAGTTTTTATTTATAAAGATATATATTAATCTCGCACAAAATTTCTCTGCACGTTTTTATTACGTCTAGTCGATGATTACTGCACAGTGTACAAAGAAAATATTGAATTTAATTATCTACCTTTTAAACATGGCATACAATATTGTTTGGGCGGTATTTTCAATGTTTCATCACGTATTTATATCGACGGTAGCGACGACAAATTTGATGATGTTCATTTGTTCCGCTTCGAGCAATTTTCGGCGTTAAAAGAACTTTAATTCAAAGAGGATGAGTAATAGGATTTTTAAATTTAATTAAAATCGCCCAGTTTCAGCAACTGAATTAATGTATACACTGTGATTTTCATGTTGCGAAGATGAAAGTTTAAATTGTTGGAATGTAATAATGTCGTACAATACTCACTGATATTGTTAACATTCTCTAATACTGTTCTAAATGTAATATTGCTTGCGTTGTCAAGTAAACTTGTAATTTCATTATGTATTTCTATATTATACATACATATATATTGTCCTTAGCATAGTGTGAGGGATAATTAATAATTGTTTTAATGAATCAAGTTGATACATATGACCTCGTTCGCTCTTAATTCTTTCATAACATGATATGCAATTAACGTTAATGGATTTAATTGAAATTTTATGTTATTTATCGCGGATTAAAAGGATTAAAATCACGGTGTACTGGTACAGTCATTAAAAACAAAATATGATTGTAGTAAATCAGAATTATCCCAGTAACGTGTATACACAAGTGTTTATTTTTTGTTGTTGTTCTTGTTTATAAATTGTGTTGTTTTGCAGAGAGGAATTATTGTTACATCCGTGTGTGGCTGACGTGAGCTTTATAATGATTGGTGATTGACAGTAATTATGAAGATATATGTATGTCGTATCGATAAAATAGATTAATTTTAGTTGTCAGGTTTAGGAATTACATTTATGAATTTAAATTGATTTTTTTGTGGAAACATACTGAAATTCTAAATATTATGTATGATTCCTTTATACTTTATACTACATAATGGAAATATTCATTCCTTAAGAGCAGTTACATTTCTGCTTTCGACTTAAACTGATATATAAAGCTAGAGCTGCGTGTCTGTTGCAAGTAGCACAGATGCGATTAAAATTACCATTTCGTACAATGCAAAGTGCACGTCGCTGCGTAGACATGTAATGAACATAGCAATAAAATACAGATTGTCGTTGAAGTACAGTAGTATGTAATAATGGTAGTTGTACCTATATACATATATACTCGTATATATGTATATACATATATAAACGTTGTTGGACACGGCTTACTTTAGCTTGTCCTGCTTTGAGAACCGTTTATCAGTGCAGGTGATGCTGGTAGGATTCCAGAACATTTCTGGTTATATATGGCGGTGCCATTTGTATGGCAGACAGTTCCCCAAAGACGCTCTTGATTACACAGTCAAAGAGATTAATATCAAAGAGATATTCGCACTGCACTACAAGCGCGTTCCACCCTCTTTCTATCCGCCGATCTATCCCTGTGTTTCCGCAATATTCGTCCATTGTGAAAACGGCTTTGTGCACGCGTCACCCTACAGTTGTACTGACTGTCGCCGTTCATTGCTTGCTGTAGCCGCAACAACTACACTGTTTTTGATTTAATGTTTCGCCCGACTATCTACACTGTTCATCGGCGCAATTAAATGTAGACTTGTGTTATCTTCTTTGTACAGTTTTGTCTGTTTTAAGCGGATTCGGGTTATGTAGCAAACAAGAGTAGCGAAGATTTGTTACTAATTTACTTTTACAAAACAACATCAGTTTACTTATCTTGACAATAATGAAATTCTAATAATACAGGCTACAGTATCTTGTGTTTGTTTTTCGTAGTTGACATATATACGTAGGTATACTTTGCAAGTTGTGATACATGTAACTTTGCACGGTTCCATTTTATTATTTGTACTTTCAAGCATTTCGCCAACGCTCAAGCAAGTTCACGAATGTTAACTTTGAAATGAAGCGTGTACAGTTATTTCGTTATTAAAGGAATATATACATTAAATATCTACTTATATTCCGTCAGATGAAATTTATAACTGCTTTTACCTTCTGTTTACATTTAAAACGTATGTAATTGAAAAATCCGTACACTCGAATGTCGTCATATATTTTTTTCCCTTTTCCACGTGCAATGCTTTTCATATTTAATTGAAAGATGCCTGGTTATCAGAGTAAATTTATAAACAAGTATTGCATATTAAAAGTGTTGTTTACTATATGCGAATTTAATTACCGTGCTGTTAATTAAAACATTGTTATGTTGACACGTCTGCTGATTACAATAGACAAAGGTTGTCTCTTGAATACGCCATTCATCAAAATAGTCTGTGTTGCTGCTAGACTGACCTTTACAAAGCCCTGTTTAGTTGTCTGACGCATCAAGGCCACTGTCCGCAATCAATTCCTACATTTACTAAATGTCTCCATATTGATTTATCTCAAATTACATGAAAATTTTGCAGAAATTATATTCTAAAACCATGTAAAATTAATGAATGTTTAATTACAATTTGCGCTCACTACTTCATAATACCCTTCATACATATTTACTGTTGTATTCACTAGTTCTCATTAATTTTAATACATTTTCTTGATTCTAATTTCATCTTGTATGACATTCCAATTATACATCTGTACTGATTGAAATTATTTTAGCCTCGCGCTATAGTTGAATTCAGGTCAAGACATTCTCAAAATTAAATTGACTGTCTGGTCACGATTCGTCTTTTGTAAATCTCTATTATTCAAAACTAGCATGCCGTCAGTTCAGTCATTTACAATTCGGTCGGCCTCTTTTATTCGTAAACATCGGACAATACGAAAATCCGGACAATTTATCGTTGGCTAGTCGACAAAATTCGATGAGAAACTCGTGGCGCCCAGCTTTTCATCTCATTTACCCGTACAACAAGACCATGTTCGCCGGGGTCTGCTGTCATGTTCTCTGCTCTATTTTTCACCGGTTGAGACCAGTTGCGCGAGGTCAGCCGTAGAATCTAATGGTGGCTGTACGGCCAATAAGTTAAGGACAAGAACAGAAGAACTAGAAGACGGAGAAGAAGTGGTTAGGGTAGAAAACCGCATCGACCAAGGAACGATTCTTTAGTTCCTTAACTGCCTTTAGTTCAGGAACTTTCCGCCTGGTTCGCTGTCAGTCGCAGTCTAACATCAATTTTATTTTCTCCACCTAACCTACAACTCTCACTCCACTCCCCCCTCCGTTCCCGTTCGCCAACATTACGCCTTTCAGTTTGCAGCTGAAGTCGTTCAAAGCCCTTATGGTGCAAGAGACGTACAGACCTACGTAAGTACATCTAAGATAAAAATATTAATGGGCCCAAAGTACTTCTTGGACGCTCGCCGCTTTTACGATCCACATTTGTGTTCATTTTAAAAAGCCATATTTCGTGCACGGAAGCTCTACTTTCTGTACGATAAGGAAACACTGTTTCTTTCTTGTAACCAACCAGTGCAAGAAACTTTACTTAAAACACAATGAAATTTTTAAAATTTTCAACTTTGTGCACAAATACTACTGCCTACTGTAGCGAATTTATGCTTCCTATAATTATTTTACACTAATGTAACTGAAAGTAATCTGAAGAAAAGAAAATATACTCTTGGATATTTTGCTTCAATGTCATACGGTCATAAAATATCCAATATCTGTCATTGAAAATATCTTTAGGATATATGCCACAATCCGTTCAATCCTTCATGGATGTTCGGTGGATTTAATATAAATGTGAAAGGATCAAGCCACTAGAATATGCGAGAAATATCCGTGTCAATGTGATATGGAATTTTCTTTCCTATATATAGTAATATTTTCCAAGATTTACAGCTGAATATTTCTGTACAATGTACAAATATGTATATAAACAAACATATAAAAGTAATAATAATAACGGAAAAGGAAATATATGAAATATTTGTTGTAGTGTTTCATAAAATATTCAATATTATTTACAAATTCTTTATCTAATTGAAATTTTTCTGCAATTACAGTTATTTGTCAAAGGATAATTGCCTATTAGACGATTAGAATCATCAATAATGAAAAAGAAATGAAATGAAAGTAACAGACATGACATTCTCTCAAAGTTTAATTGAGTTTTGACGACTTGCATAGCCCGCGTCGGTTGACGACAGACTCCCTTGCTAAACATGCGATCGGTGTGACAGTAACCATACGGTTTCATTCCAGTCCATTGCCATTTTCCATATTCGTCATGATGAGTCCACGAACTAGATTCGACTGGATAGTTCGTCAATTATATGACGCTGTACGTATGCATCACTACATCATTGCTATTTTTTCATTGACATGTGACAGTTGGAAATTTGTGTCACCGCACAATTCGTTCATCGAAAAAATGTTTCGACAAATGTGATGGATTTTTAGTTTTCGTTGTTTTCGGAAGTAATAATCACAAACAATATCAACGAATGTTTTTTTTTTATGCTGTTAGGATAATTGAATGATACACAAACACTAGTATTTGATTAATTGATTTGAATAACTTTAAATTAATTTGTATCTGTGATTTTATTACAAATATTGTTATGCCTTTATTTAGTTTCACAATGCAAGTTAACTGTTTCGGATTTGTAAATGTTTTATTATATTTTGTTAGTGTAATAGAATCTCCGGATGGCAAACAAAATTTACAAATCCCACTAATATTTTAAAGCACACAAACATTTATTTGTCTCTGATGGATGCGTCGCATGTTCTACCCAATAAATAACCAGAAAAATACTTGCAATTTTCCCGACAATCTTTGCCGAGTAATTTTTATGTTTTGAAACACACTAAAACAGTCATTTGTCATAGAAGTTCCCGTACGTTCGGTCGTTTTTTCTTCAATGTCACAAAGAATTGGAAGGGGGAGGGGGTTGGGCGAGTGAAGAGTAGTCCGGATTACGATTTGTCATATTTTAAATTGGATATTTAACTTCTGAACTCTTGTCCCACTCGATCTGGGAACCTTTGATTTAATGCCATCTTAACTTGAAACTTGTTACTGAAATATAATTGGAATTAAGTTTTGATATTTTCGTCATGTATTCGATATCCCTTCGACAGATTTTGGCAAAAAGAATTTTAATCAACTTGGACAGATTGAATAATAATTAGGTAGTTGAAAATTGCCATATTAAATATGTATGAGATAACGAAATTCACCGGTGTTTTGAATTGAAGATTTTTCATATTATCTGATCCGTTGCTCGTTTAGAAAAAATTTAAATAATAATTATGTAAAATTTTGTACATACATATAGTATGAGGATGATTGTTTGAGAAGTGTTGTTCTAGAATATTACTAGAGTGTATGTATGCAGAGAGGTGTACACTATGCAACTACGTGTGTATGGAACAAAGCATAGTAGTGAATTAATGTTGGTGAGCACCTTTGTATAATCTATCATCACACACATTAACGTATACACAAAATATAGCCGCGCTACTATAGACCAGCCCCCCGATGTACTCAATGTAAATGAACTTAAATCGAAGTACTCGGTAGTACAAAATAATTACAACCGTCCACAATAGCAGTGTAACTGCGCTGAGAAGTATTGAATCCTCTATTGTAATTAATTACAATCTATTGTAAAACTTGATGCAAACTAAAACAAATACATATCCATTTATCCCTGTAACTTGAACTAGCCTGTACAAGAAGATACAGTGTATGTGTGTTAAAGAAGAACATTTAAAAGTGGTACGACGACTACCATCTGACGACAGAACATACTACTAATCGTTAACTCCGACTAAAACCCCGGAGTTACTGCTGTTATATGCTTGGCGAGAATGTCGACCGGAAGTTAAATAATTTATCAATCTGACCCAAAATTAAAGCTCTATGCTTTTACATCGGACAGGGACACTTTCAGTGCTTTTAAAGTTTTAATCTTTAATAGCCCGGCAAATTTGGTTTGGACAGGCATGGAATTAAATTTTGTGAAAAGATCCCAAAAAAAGTTGTATTGAATTTGGATTGTCAATTTTTCAATTTCCAATCGGATAGTCTCATGTATGCCGAGTTAATAATTGATTAAAGTTTTTTTTATTAATTACATAGTCTAGATATTATATTCAAGAGGAAACTTAAATAGCGCAGGTTTTTATATAGTTTAGTATGCATGTTGAAATTTCAAATAATATTCATATTTATTATGCAGAACATATATACCTACGTGTATTCGTTCGTTTTCTTTATAATTCTTCGAGAAATTATTCGTCTGTATTAACAGAAAAATTCCAGACAGATAGAAGTCTAACTGTATTTCGGCTTGGGTTTTTTCTTTTATTCGTTTTATACACGATTTTTCCGCTGTAGCAAGTCCACCGCCGTGAATAATAAACAGGGAACCCGGATGTTTGAAACACAGAGAAAACATAGTATAATTATTTCATTTACATTTTCTTTCTTCTACTTTTGTTTCTTTAATTAAGCAATTAGTAAGTTAGGTCTCCCTGCATTCTGTAGGTATAAGCGTCGCATATTAATAATATACACTTTCATTACATTATAGTTTCAAAAAAGAAAGAAAACATAAAAACTTTTGACTCAAGTACGAAAATTACAAGATATTTACAAGTTTTACTACCCGCATAAAATTCTGTATGATTATTATTTTCATAATAAAAGTATAAGTACATTGTAAAATAATGATTAACATATTTTTTAGGATTTAATAATTAATAAATTACTAAGTAATAAAAAGGGGAATGAAACTAGCGTAAAGAAATTTATTATGAAATAAAGCACATACATAAAGCAGGGCAGTTCATGTTGTATCACGTTTGTAAGCAGTGAATAGTTTATGGTCTGAATGTGTTTGTGTGGAACATGCTGTGATAGTGCCAGTAGCACTGCTAACAGCAGCAACAGTGGCTTGTACAAGATTTGTTAGTGTTGGAACACAAACATCGCATTAATGATGACTAGTGTACATGGCCAGGTGTGCTTGGAGAGATATTTGGAGAATTTAGTGACTGGTTTGCACCAGTGTGTGACAACACACGTATGCAGTGGACACACGAGTGTACGAAGTATGTATGCCACGGGATAGCAACTGTTGTATAGTTCTGTGCTTTGGACAAGGGAGAGGAATGTACAGTTTCATATTTAACATAAAGGCACGTTACACAGGCACACAGAGAGAGAGAGAGAGAGAGAGCAGTTACCGCGGGGATCTCTCTGTTATATTACTAAACTGTACAGTACTAAAGTGCACAGACATAGCAATAACGGCATAACTGAGATGGACCGACTGCGGTTTGAACTATCATCCGTTGATGTAGTTACAAAGGATGTGGCATACATGAATGTGGTTTACAACTAACTTCCAGTTACAAATTAATTATCATTATCAAATATGCACACATTAATTCTGATCTACCACTTAAATAGTCACCTCTCCCCCAAGAGTTGAGATAATTTATAGTGGTGGACCCTTGCGTGCGAACAAAAAAAACGTAACGTAGCTTGTTCGTAATTCAAAACGATCGAATTTCTTAGCGTCCCGAAACAAAAACGAAGTTAATTCGCTTACAGACATTAGAGTAATTCGTGCGCGTAGCCCAGGGTCCTGGCAGATAGATGTAGTAGAAGTGATAAAGTACACGGGACAAGCAAATGTGTGTACGTATAGGAATGATAGAGTGAGAGAGAGAGGCAGAGAGGGAGCATGTTAAAGATTAGGAGGTAAAGGAAGTCCATTACTACATGGTGCGTTATCAAATGCGAGGTGTGTAATAGCAATATATCTGCTCTCATTAGAATGCGTCCCTACAGTTTCCCGGACATTTCCCGCTATAACTCACAGCCGATGCCAATCCCTGCTACTACTGAAGGTATTACGTATTCACCCTGTAATCCCATCTCGCCATTATTTCACCGTATTTTCCAGCCATGTCCTCGGTACATTGCCAATTCCTATACGAATTACTTCACTCTAATGAAATAAATATATATAAATATCTGCACAATATTTATAACACCTTGATTGGGATGAAAAAGAGAAATATTGTTGACAATACGGACAAATATATACTGTGATATATTAGTCAGTAATTAATGATAATATAACCATGAAAGGAATAGATTATTACATACTTTAGATTCAAATAACAAAAAGCATGCTTTTTCAGTCACAAAAAGGGTAATTTGGGAATGTTTTTTTGTAGCAAATGTGGATGTTTGCTATGCAAGCACTTTGCTGTATCCTGTTTTCCTCTCTCTCTCTCTCACTCTCTTCTCATCGTTTTAGGCTTTAGTTATCCCCACTCCTGCTCTAGTGGTACGTACGTATTGTGTGTGTGTGTGTATGTGTATGCATGCGCGCGTGAGTGCATGGAAAAGCTTATCATCGACCGCGTTCCTATTCAATATTAATTGTTGGCTTGATAATTCGCGTTTGATTCAGGCACTGTGGCTACGGTCTAGCGTGTTATAGGTAACCGAGTGAAATATATCGTTCCATTGGTATTGTGGTATTTTTTAATGGCGTCGTTTTGATTGCGTGTCGGCTGAAATTTGGGACGTTTTTCGTTCTGACCGTATTACGTACTGATTATTAACGTTGACCGATGTGTTACTGGTTATGCGTATTGTATATATAAATAAATATGTGGTCGGGTGTCATGCATTCAATGCGTTTATAATGTTATAGCTTTTTTGTAGTCAAAGGATTGATTACTCACTGAATTTATTTTGTCACATTGTGGGAATGTCAGTAAAGGAAAAATGTAATTTAACTTGTCACTAGTTATTTGTTATGTACATTTTAATCATATCAGACACAGATATTTTATCAGATTTTGTTGTAATTAAACCGCAACCAATGTTTGTTTATTCATGAAATAATAGCAAAGTAGGTACTGTTGATATTTTTCATTACGTTGGCAATTCTATATTACATGAATAAATATTATTATACTGCGTACTATAAATATTACCACATGACATTATTCCGCAAAATAATATTATTTTATCGAGGAATAATTACCTATGCACATTTTCGATAATTATTTTTTTGTATGAACATGACTAATGTATTCGTTGGTTAACATGTTAATGTAAACATATTATGTCAACAAGTTATTTAGTTGTATTTTGGTTTATTAAAAAGGTATATTATCGAAATATTCAAGTGATGTAGTTACAGTTTTAAAACTGCTGATAGTATCGTTTTACTGGAATATTTCAATTTTTGTGAAAAAAATTGGATGCATGGAATTTTCATGTAGAAATACGGAAGGAAAGTGGATTGGGCAATAATGCGATTATCATAAATTAATAAAAAATAAAACGGAAATCCAATTATGATTCGAAATGAGTCGCCAGAGAGCGGGGGAGTATCTGATGTGACGTGAGAACAGAGGAGAGAGTAGATGGATGCTTTGTTGAAATCATTATTGAGCAGAATAAACATTTTTTTGCAGGAAGACTGAATTGGCTGTCGCTCCTTTCCACTCATCCATAATGATTACTGTACGTTGATGGAAATAAATGAAGAGGCTTGTTACGGTGGCGACGCCTGTTTGCCCAAGCTTTCTCTTTTCATTCACTACACAATCCTCGTATTTTATTCTTCATTACAACGTTCTGCACATCCGTGTACTGTGGCTGGTTCTTTTTTGGACAATCTCTAGAAAGTAGGCTAAGTTTTGTAGAAGTGGTTCAAGGATTATTAATGATTGGAGTTGACGTTTCAAACATGTTATAATCTGGTAATCATGTTAAATGTATAGAAAATTACCATATGCTTTAGGAGAGATGATGGATTGTTAGTGCTGGTGATATAAGTATACTCGATGCCTACCTGTTTAACATTCCTTCCAGGCTAATTGCATATTTGTTAGAAAATATCTTTCCAACTTTTCGTGATCCCATCGTTAAAGCCAAGTAAACTCTTTTTCTTCTGAAATAAAATCCGAAATACTTTTTTGTTTTTACAGCCACTTTATTGGAAAAGAAAGTCCAGTTTTATGTCTTTTTAAACTCACCCTGACGAAAGTAAAACCGGAAACTCTTAGATTTCGCCATTTTGTTTTTAAGACTGATGGTTACAATCAATACCCGGATTATAAATGGAGCAATTTTTCACCAGCCCTGCTAGAAAATGCGGGCGAAATATTATTTTTCCTAACTGCTTAGGAAATTTTCTTCCAGCAACAGAAAGCTATTTGTATCCATCGTTATGTTTAAAAATGATTTTTCAAAATGTCTATTCTGTGGGGAGAATTAACTCTTTGTACGTTAATATATCATTTTTATTATTTAGGGTCCATTTCTGTTTATGATGAATTAATAATTTATTAGCTATTATACATGTTGTCCAATAATTTTCATTATTTTTATGTACCCAGCCATATATTCTCATGTAATGAGTGATTTATAATTGCAGTTAAAAATATTCCGAATGTTGTGGTTTTATTAATTAGTTTCCAAAATTATAGTTTAATGTTCGGATATTGGATGTACATTTTAAATACCACATTGTATATGTGTGTGTGTGTATGTGCATGAATGCCTTTGACATAATGGGGTCATATATGTCGTTTATAAATGTTCGATATTATTTAAAAAATTTAATTTATTGCTTTGCGATACGGTGCGGTTTCCAATATACTCTGTTATCTAGTTCCATTAGATTAGCTGCAATGGTAATTGCATTTACCACTTTCAATGGAAATACTTGTCCCAGCGAATGAACAATTGTATTTTTTATATTCTGTAACTAGAAATATGATATTATTATGGCTGCATATGTAAAATGCTGTGAATTATACAAACACGCTCTTAATTTATCTCTGGCAGACGTAGTGTAAAGTCATTAATTTCGATGTTGTCATTATACACGCGCAGTGTAGAAAAAGAATACTCGTATATGGGTGCCAACAACAGCACAAGGTATTACCGCTATTGATCAATGCAAATCGGGTTGTTCGATGATAAATTCTCCACAATTAATATTGATAAATGGCCTCCGCCTAACCTGTGTTAACACGCGTTCAAGTTTGTCCTGAATTTCTGCGTTGGAAATTTAATTCAGCACATCTCTGGTCTAATGACGGGAAGTAACGTGTATGGGTAGTTGTGCCATCAGCAGCAGGAGGAGGAGTGGAGGGGGGCAGAGTTAGTATCTCAACCGGTAATACCGTTAGTCCGGTAACGTATGTACATTATGTCCACAAAGAGTAGTAAGTGGTAGAGTGTTTGGGTCGATTCGTGCTGGTCCTCTTTCTGACTTTCGGACAAAGCTAATGAAGGCTGAACTTCTACTGGCTGTAACACCTTCTAATATATTATTTCGGGCGTCCTTTGATTCACTTCCGCCACTTTCAGCCATCTCAGTCAAAGTTGTAGTCTTGATTTTATGAACAAGATGACTATCCGGAGAATATGTTATGTACCAAATCTCAGATGTTCTTTTTATGGAAGATAATTGAATCTATGCGATGATTTCATGAGATATGACATAAAACAAAGTTTTTATATGTTTATCTCTCTTTATGCGGAATACAAATTTAATAAAAATCCAGTTATATGTCAAATCAAGATAGCTACACGTAGAATGACGTTTCTTATTTGAACAGACTTGGGTTTAAATGTGGGTCATGTCGTGGGCAGATATCATGAAAAACATTCAGAATAATGGTTATCTGTATGTAAAAAAGCGAATCAGACCAAAATCACCATGACATTGGTAAAAGAATGATAATAATATATTATAAATCTATTTTCTACATCAATATATGAAATTGCCGTTATTACATTATACTTGCCTTTTGAAACTAAATTCATTTTACTCATTAAAGTTCTGTTCTTCAATTATTTAAAAAGCACTTTTACCGTAATAAACTTATTAAAATTGATAGACATAAGAGTAAATATTTCATTTTTGTAATTTCAACTTGAAAGAGGGTGAACTCTGCTTTTCATTCTGGCAATATTTTCAATTTAGAGCGAATGGAATTATGTGCCATCTTCGTCTGTTCTATATAGCTCCATCCTTGGCGTGTAGCGATAGCAATGGCAGAGCAACAGTAATGCTTCATTTCTTAAGTGCAGCGGAAGCCAGGAGAGCCGACGAATATAAAGTTAACAGCGTCATTCCTCCGGTACTTTTATTGGTAACAAGAGTTTTAATGTTGATTCTATACGTTGGAATTGTCATCAAGGGTTTTAATTAAACGAATTTAAACTGTAATAATAGTAAAGTGACACTGGTAGTTGAGTGGTGGCCGTTCAGTATTCACTGGAAACGTTTAAATGTCGCGTCGACCTGGCTGGCTACGTCTCTCCGGTAATGTGATTAGACTTACTCTGTCCTCCTCCTCCCCAGCACACCATACCTTACGTTGCATTACGTTATGTTCCATGAGAACCACATCTCTCTATGTAGTAGTAATAGTAGTTATATGAGAGGTAACACAACTTCCCTTTGCGGTCGCGGACTCATTCGCAGTGGATGTATTCTTCAATACATTCCAACGCTGGAGAATTAGCAGTTACCGTGTACAGTGCAATGTACTTGTAGTTATGTGTTTGATGTTTGCATTTAATTAATAGCGAGTAGTAATTTGTGCAACGTCTGAACTATTGAATATTACAAGTACTCATTTACAGCCGTGAACTTTCGCCATGACATTGCGAAGTATATTTCAACTTTATTTTTCTCTTTAAGTTTCTCAACAATCGAATTAATAATTAGTTCTTTTATATTCAAACTTTCATTGTAATGTGCACGTCTGGATTGTATTCATATATAAAAGGTTACATTATTATACATAACTTCAAGTAAGACAAGCTAGTACATGTTTTCAACAATGTAACAGATAGCAGTACAAAGGCAAAGCTTCTATTGGTTACATAGGGTACAAAGTTTTGTTCCACTGGTTATATAAGCTGTAACCGCACAATCACCGCTGTTGAAACTAGATTAAACCACAGTTGGAATTTATTGGAAAATCTGAAATCGCTAGAGTTCTTTTTAAAACACGCAAATAAAATCAATTGAGTTTGATTTGAAATTAGCTCAACGGTGGTAGTGTGACATTTTCACGGGTGTATTGTAAAGTGTAATTTGTATTCTACGGTTGGTGTCACTGTAAATGCTTAAAACAGACTGAAGTGTTTATATTTTATATGGCCATGTTGTTGGGGACATTTTTGTGGTTTTTATCGCTTTGCTGGTTTTATAGTCTGAAATGTGGTCGTTATCCTAGAATGGCGCTTCTGTTTCGAGTTGTAAACTATTCGGCCGCGATTTGTTAAGTAATTATCCGGTGCCGGATATTGCTGGCTTGATGAGTGTTGCACACACAAAGTTTACGCATACGCTTCACTTCCGGAATCTTGGTTTATATGTCTTAACATGTACAAGAATTTATATACAACTAAATCTTGGTTTATGTATATAATATTTTAGTACGTTGTAAACAGAATATTACTAATTATGGTGTTAATTTATCTGTTGCTGTTCTGTTTATGTTTGCGAGTGGTAACTTGATTATAAATTCCTTGTTTTACTATTATTTAGATTTAAATTTTAACATAAAATCATAAACATATAGGGCCTGATATTACACAAAGCTGTGCATATTGAATAACACAAACATGTAAATGTTGGATTTGAAATATGACATATATTACGTTTACCTTGTTATATTTTATTTCTGTATTGTTTCCATTGATAACGTAAACAAAAGTATAAAATTGTCAAAACATGGAACATTAATATGAACAAAAGAGTGAATACCTGTTCATGCCAGTTGGTACTGTACTATAATGTTATTAATAATTAGAATTTATTGTAACATACATACGCTTACCACTGTTGAAACAAAATATTCATGTCAAATTCAATACAATGAAACCATGTAACAAAATAAAAATAATGTTTCATAATAATAAAATGAAAACATATTATTTACATTGGCAAGTAATAAGGTTCATTTACTGTTAAATATAATATAATTTATTATAGCATATGAAAAGACAGTTGAAGTATTTCAAAAAAGAAATGAGTTTCTTCATAATTCCTTAGTATGTTCACGTAACTTGTAAAAGAAATTGCACCTTGCAAATTAACATTGAAGGAAAACTTGACGTCGAGAAAAATCCACATTTCAAGATATTAAAATTACTTTGAACAAATTTAATTACATCCAAAGCAGTAACAGAACGACGTTGGTAGAAGATGCCGAGAGATGGTGCTGGTGGTAGTGTGGCAGATAGCATAGCCGTTCCATTACTCGCGAGAAGTCTTTGAATAAGTAAATTAACAACTCGGCAAGTCTTGGTACGTGTCTCCGGCTGCCAAGTTCAAACACTATGCTATCTTCACTTGGTGCATCGTCATTCGACTAACACACACCCTTCCCGTTAATGTCGTTTCTAATTATCCGTTATATTGAAAGCTCCGGATGAGCTTCTGCTTATCCATTACATGTAATTTAAAGCCGCACGAACGCTGTTGTAGCCGAAGCTTTTAGATCAACGAAAAACAAAAAAAAACCCCATTGAGCAGATAATGTCTCCGTTATTTTATCCGTTTTCGCTGGCAACCGTAGCGTTCAGAAATATTTCCCTGGCACTCTGTAATTGTTTGATGGGAGAACGCCCGAAAATACCAAGAATGAAATTAATACGCTCGGAACTTGTTTGGTTTCATGGATTGAGTTCAGTGTACTAGCAAAGTTCTTAAAGATTCTAACCAAAGTTTTCGGATATATGATACTTCTTTATACAGGCATTATGATACACATTCTGTTTTATTAATGTTGACAGGCTTCTTTAACAAAAGTCAGCTCTTTATAACGTATTTTGTAACATATTTGTGAAGCATTTTGACGTACAGTAATAATTATATATTTGTTTATGCATTAATAAACTCACGTAATTTGTATCATGAAAAATCATCAATCGTCACTGTTTTTTTACATGATTTCATGCGTAATTTTGTATTTACGTTACATTTTTTGTTGGATACTAATTGGAATTTACAGAAATAAATTTGTGCATGCAAAAACATTGTGGCTTACAAAATATCTGTTATTTGAATTTTTTCATGCTACATGTGTAGGTATTAATAATTCGAGGTGAAATAAAATGGTAATACATTTATTATATTTGTTTTTACAGTTATATCTGTTGTTCATAATTATGTACAATGATTTAACACAATTATTCTCCAGTGTAAACCTGTTATTTTTTCCCATTATTAATTAGTGAAATAAATTGATGTTCTCGAATAGGCGAGCAAGAAAAATTGGAGAAAAGCCGAAACGAAATTGTTTATTACGAGACACAAACCGTTAAAATTAATTATGATATTTATTAATCGTTCTCAAATTACTGTAGCTAAACAAACCACACTGTACATCAATGTCGGTGGTTGGAGGAGAGTGACGGAGAGGAACTCTCTCTCATCTTTCAAGTGCGGTTCTGACCCAGTATCTTCCAAGGTTGCCGGGAGCGTCGCGCGCACCTCATTCGAGGGCAGTGAACGCGCTTCCTGAATGTCAGGGGTCATACAGGGTGCACTTGGGGGGCATGAGGGGACGGTGCGGAGGGTAGTACAGCAAGAGGTCACGGACGAATTGAAGGGGGCGCCGTGTTTCGTCTACACTCGGAGGGAGTTTATTTATGTCTGTTACCTTTTCCGAAAGTAACTTTATCCTATGCACGCGCACTATTGTACTCCTAGCGCACTAGGCATTAACGTTCCGTACTGCTTCTGTACTCCTTTCTCTCCTCTATATCTTCACTATGTACACCACCTCCATCTCTCTGTTTCTCTTACTTGTTTTCTTTCGTTTGTAAGCTCCCCGTTGCTATTTTATGTCGCTGTGACGAAGAAAACAACCGTTATGTGTGCCTTGCGCTCGTAGGATATTCGCTGATGTATGGTACCAATTTTGGAGCATATTTATTTAAACTTGTTCCCTGCTCTACAGCTCACAACTGAATGTACATACAATATGTTGAATTGTAGAGCAATATTGCTTCTTTGTGGTTACAGAGGAAATTCAATTGTAAAGTTTACATATTTAATGATATGATTTTCGATCGTTAAATATATTTGCAACTTTTGATCTTCTACCATAACTGTATTCATATTTTCTCAATATAAAACAGTAGTAGAAAATTAGAATTCTAGTAACTGACTATGTAATTATATGAAGCGAGAACGAATAAAAACTATTACGTGTCCAATACTCGTTGATATTTGCATTGTCACATGGCGAGCATCCTAGCAGCCAGGGTGACGAATTACAGGATGTAAGTTTTCTGATAGTAGAGGGAGGGGTGGGGGGTGCTTGTACGTGTGTACAACACCAGTGAAGAGAGGGAAAAGTTGTTAGTAGATAGTAAAGTCAGGTCGTCGCCGTAAATCCACAACCGAGAGAAAATATCGAAGTTGGCTCGTCGCCGAAAACCCGCTAAGAATGTGGAACACGCGCGGCCCGCAGATTCACCCAGTCTACAACCATCGCCATCTCCGTGCCCTGCGTGAGGTTTTGAAACTATTTTAATACCCGTTCGTTGTCGTCGTCGCGGTGGAAAATACCACTGCTATCCACGTCGCTGTCATTGAACACGGAACCTTGTGCAGTAGGATGAAATCACCGTCTTCTTGTACGCTGTGAAACCGCTTTTATAAATTAGCCCTTCAAGAGTTTTAATTGTAACGCGAGAATGTGCACCAGCATCAGCTTTATACACAGTCTGAACTCGACAGCACCGGGTGCTAATGAGCGAAAGTATACTAGTAAATATATTACCTCGCATGTTGGTGTGTGCACGTGTCAACTTTAATATGTTGTGCCCCAAGTTTCAGCTTAAATCGTATATATGCGCCAAAAGAGACCTGTTTAAACAGGTGATTCTATGAAAGCATGTGTTTATAATGAAAATTGTTCTGCTTAAACCTACCTTAAGAAGTGTCATACACATATGCGACAATACAGAAATAACATTCTTCATCTGATTTAAATATCTGATTATTCCCCTTACTAATTCTAGATAATAATTGCTCTGCAAAATTAACAGCTTTTTATATGCAAAACTCACAAGTACGACATTACCAAGTGAAATTAGGCTTTACGTCCGGAACAGAATGAAAATAAACAACAAAACAGTACTTGTAAAACTTTAAAGAGTTCTTTTTTTTAATCTACTAAATTTTTATTGGATTCGAACAGGATTGCGCACTTAAGCAATTTATTGATGTTAAAAGCAGAGTGCAGTTCATGCAGTTTGCACTTGTATGTACGTAGCTAATCCAGTTCGAATCACGAATAAAACTTTTATTTCAAATATTTACGGGAGAATTTAATAGTAATCTGGTTTTTATATTGATCAAAGCTTAATATCTCGTATGTTTCATTGAAAAATATATAAAGAATTCTAATGAAAATATATTTTAATTAATCTTACTATGTTCAATAATAATTAAGATATCTTAGATGATAATATGCTGTTCGTCAATTATTTAATCGCTGTGACATATTATTGATGTCAAACTATTTGAACTCGGGAGTCAGACACGATTCATACCTTATTTGTTGACCTGTTGTTTGACTTCTGTGACAAATGAAATGGCCCCAGCCAACTAGGATGTGATGTGAAGTATGCTGACATTTCCGAATCGAGCATCAGTTCTATTGGAAATGATTTTTTATGAAATTACACGACAGCGTACAGTGTTTTGCTGTATTTATTTTCACCGTTAATTATTAGTTCGTTTGAAGTGTTTTTTATTCGTGATCGTTTATTTCATCAGTGAATTTGTCCATTTGACTAGTACGTGCGGAATTTAAATATCGTTTAATTTTACAATTGATTGGTTTTTTCGAATCGCTGATTGGATAAAATTATAATTGAATACAATCGCAACAGCTATTTTATTTACTGATTTATGAGTTGGTTGGTTTGGAAGATAATTTTTATTATGTTGTAGTTTCGAAACTGCGACTATAATTTTAGTATATGAATAAAAGAAATTGAAGTGCCAATTAGAATGTCTGTATTTCCTCTGAAGACTCACTGGAAATGTAAATAATTAGCTTATTATTTATTGCGTGTATTTATTTGCAGTACGAATTCACTAGTTTCTCGTTTTCTAATTGCAAAACTGTTTTTTATTATGTTTTTGTATAATCGTCATGCTTGTCTTTTGTCAGAGAAATTAAACGAAAATAAGAAAAGGTAAATGTTGTTTTTGTGTTGGTGGCGCACGACAAAAGAACTCGCATTTTAATCATGTCTGCTGTGACATATTTTTCATTTTTTTATGTTATATCAAGAGTCGTTGGAGATAATTATTTTCATACAAAAGTTTATTCTTTCTGTGTGAAATACGAGAAGCTGAAAAGAGAATAATTAGTTTCTGAACTTCTGTGACCACGTTCTTATGAAATGAGTGGACAAATTTTCGTGTTTTTAACTTGTACGCCCCGCTAATTATGCAGACCAAATTTAAATTAGAAATTTACAAAATAATATTTAAACTAAATATGTTTGACATTTTTGTTTATTTACATTACAGGTAAGGAATAATTGTAACACAATTATTAATACACTAAAATGTGCGTAGCCTACGAACAAAGTTAATGCAGATGCAGTCATAATTTATTTATTCAGCCGCTCATAATCGTTCAAGTAATTATCGTATCTTTGAATCAGTTAATCGGTAATCGATACAGTGAAAAAAGTGTCACTGGAAAAACTTTATTGAATTTAAAATTTAATTTATTTCTGCACATTAAGCCGATTTCCGACAAGATAAATAGATCATTAATATTATTTTTCCGGATAAAATCTACATCAACTTTACAATTATAATATTGCTACTGTAATGTGTAAAATGCTCATACTTCTACTATAGAACTGGTTAATTTAATTGCATCATTCTTAGAATTTCAATTAATAATAATCGAATATGTATGAATACAAAATTAGAAAAACCAACGCGTGAATAATTACCGTTAAATTAAAATTGTTGCCTTTGCGGATGTGCCGATGATAATGATGATGAAAAAATAAATGAAATATTTTAAATACATATGCGTGTGTGTGTGCGTGTGTGTGCGCGCACACCGTGGCGTCTATTTGCGAGATTCTTCCGAACCCTTACGGTATTCCAATATTCACTGGTACAGTGTGAAAAGGAATTTCCGATAAACTGGGGAGAGAGTGCGAAGAAATCGCAGCAGGCGGCGACAGCGGTTGATCAAAGTTTTTACGAATGAGCGCAACGCAATAATTGTGCGGTCGATATTTTCAACGATGAGTGACGATGGTGATGAGCTTATGACTGCCACACGCTTCTCAGGCTACACTATGCCGTTATTACATGAATGATAAATACATATTTGGCACACAGACCTCTTTTTTTTTCGTTTGCCATATGCAAAGTATCTACGTGAGCCAACAACGACACATCATTACGATTTTCTGTTTTATTTTATTTTCAATTGTTTTTACTTTTTCTATGGTTTTTGTTGCTGCTGCCGATTCGTCGATGCATAGAATGGAATATCATTTGTTTTAATACTTCTACTACGAAATGACAGAGATTTTTTGTGCGGATTAATTTGAGTTTTGATTTTTTTGCAATTGGTATTAGAAATTTTTAATTGGATTGCTGAAGTTATATATTAATTATAAATTAACAAATTTGAAAAGTTTATTTTCAAAATTAAAATTGATATTTGAAGTGTATGAACCGTGTTGTAGTTAATATTGTGAATAACTA
>JAGJTL010000032.1:1891323-1920268 GCA_022063505.1 Calosoma granatense
ATGTGTTAATATTATATTTTAAACAAAAAAAAATATCATAATATTTTAGTAATTTGATATATTGTAAGACAAATGAAGATATTTTCCATTTCAGACAATTTGTTATTTCAAATATAAAATAATAAACAACTAGCTAGGTACTTTACCGTTTAAGATGAAGTGATCAAGTGGTTGATGTATGATTCTGTTAACAGATGTCGGTACAAGTTGTATTCGGTTGAACGTCCGGTGTCGATACACACACGTAACGATCTTGTGACAAAGACATTGTACACTTTCAGCAGATTCAGTTTTAAAAAGTTACGAGAAAGTTGTAACGAATTGGTGAGTAGACGGGTACTAACAACAGCAGGACGGGAAACACACGACACATCCAAGTTTTATATTGGTACGAACATAACGAAAATTCCTGACATAGCGTATATACACCATGATGTTGTCTCACTTTAACTCTTGCATCTGACTATAACGTCATCTTTCCCCGCCACCTCCTGAGACATCGTCCTGTTTCTCATAGGTCCGTCCGTCTGACGATCCTGCATCCTTCCTACCACTCGCACGTGACATATACGACACATGGGCGGCGCATACAGAAATTTACTAGGCAACCATTAAAAGCTTTATGTGTACCAGTCAAAGTTACGAAATAAAATTGAACTGCTTTGCGAGATTTTATGAAATTATTTCTTTTTCGGCGATTTTTATTGATGTTTTCAGTTTAAAATTACCAACCACCGTGCCGTGATGGAATTTAATGTGCAATAGAAACTATCGATGCGTGTACAGTAATATATCATAGCCAGATATAGTCTGCGAAATATTGCGAAATATAATCTTAATCCCGTATTATTGTACATAAATCAATCAATATTAAACTGTATTTAGGAACGTATAATATACTAGTGTAAATAAAATAGTTGACATAAATATTATTTATGTTGAAATAGTTTGGATTAGTATTACATTTTGTCGTTTCATGGCATTCCTTGAAGAAAGTACGAAATTTTGTAAGAAGCCTTCTAAATGTTATCTCGAGAGTATAGCTTTATCGTTCCCCCAAGTAAAATCCCGGATGTGACGTGCATGGTAATAGTGCTGAGCTTTCAGCAATAATAAAAGAAGGTGATATATAATAAAACACGCATTCTCTCTCCCGGTAACTACGGAACGGATACGTGCTTTGTGGTAACGATAGCACTCGTACCAACATCGTTGCCTTTTTTCCGAAACGCTGCAGAAATACTCCTATAGACGATGAATTTTTAAAAAATTCAAGAGCTGACATCTACGCAATTCACTTGTACAATTCTAGTCTAGTTTTACTAGTATTAATAACACACGATGCGATTTGATTACACATTGAACATAGTACAAAACTATTTGTAATTAAATCTAGAAAGTTAACTAGCACGAAATTGCACATGTGGATTGTGGAATGTGAACTGATATAGAATCCAGGGAATTTGATATAATGCACATTCAGGAATGTTAATTAGAAAAAGCTTAATCCTTGCAACCTAACATGGAGCACATCATTCACGGAATGAGAATCACAGTTACCTTGGAGCATATTTCAACAATTATGAATTAAGATGAACACTTGTTTCATAATGTCTTCCATACAAGTGCTTGGAATTCTACATTACAACGAATATATGTGTTGGATATGTAATGAAATTGGACCATGACCTTTAAAGTCTCCATTTTCTCTTCGTTAAAACTTGTGATAAAGATGTCCCGAGCTCAGTTCATCTTTTTAAATTCGTCTCATTCTTTAACGTTCCTTTTTTTGTAGATCTTCTAGGAGTATTCAAGTTTCACAAGTTATTTACAGTTTTTAATCAAGTCGTGCAACGTAGAATTAAAATTTCTGACTTAAATAAAGTGGCCGCCATTCCTACGAACGTAAGCTTTAGCGAACGTGCTGCCATCTCAGTGGCTGTTACTTAATATTTCATCATTCACATCTTAATTAACGGTTCTGTACTTCCATGTAGATACGTTGTTTTTTCTTTTTCATTATTAATCGCCTTGAATAATTATTGTCTTTTTATGAAGATATATTATCTAATCTGCCCAATGAACTGATAATTTTCAGTAATTTTGGTAACTGATGCTCTGAAAAGAATACAAGAAGATGCTTTAAAGTTTTCACTGTTTAATCGTTGTTCTTTTATCATGGATCGCCACGGCCACTTGCTTCTTTCAAGTGCGTCCGATATCTTTGACAAAACGGACTGTTCGCAACTCCTACGGGATCCACTATGAGGATGACGCCAACTTTTTTATCCTAAAACTGTGAACTTCTTTTGACGGCAAGGCACACTTTGGAGATTTACAGTTCCATGTTAATATGAACTATGTGAAATGTACTTGAGATGTTTAAAATTCCATCAGTGTCCATGATGTATATTCTATATACTTACAATGTTTACATGGTGTATATAATTTTAGATAGTCTTACATAGCAAATATAAAATATATGTAATATATTTCACATTTTGACAGTAACACTGACTATCAGGGAATAAAACTAGTAATAGCCTTAACGACACATTATACTATTACTGAATTTCTTATTGTGTGTCCATTTCTCTTGGTAAATTAATAAACTCACTAATGTTTCTGTACGACAGTTGTTTTCGTCTGAAATTCGAGGCCATGTGCGCTACCGTCGGGCCTATTTTACGGTTAGAATTTCCGTATAATTAACTGCATTTACCAAAGTGACGTGTCAGCACTCAGGATAATTTGATTATATAGACACGGTACCTTATAGTTGCGACACGCACCGCCATGCGCGCTGTAAGACAGGGGAGCTGGATGCGTGTTCCTATATACGTATATATTACATATACATTTTTCTATGTTCATTAGAGAACTACTTCGTGGGCAAATGTTCAACCATTATGGTGCACCATACTGTTGTGGTAGCATGTCTGCTTTTACTTTCGTGTTTGGTAATAACGACCCCTGGAAACACGCTTATACGACGCACTGGTAAACTACGTCTAAATGACCCGAGATGTGGTATTATGTGACGTCACTGGGCGCCAGACTGTCAGACTCTCACTCGCGTGTTTTCAAGTCTACATCGTGGCCCGCCGTCGTCGTCGTCGTCGACACAGTCTTGGTCAATATGGCGCCGAAACATGTACCATCAACGACTACGAGAGGGGGTGGGAGGAGGGTTGAAACGCTACATAGCAGGGTTGCTCAAACGTTATGTAACATTCATGGCACACTTGGTTTTTAGTTCAGTAACGTGCTGTTGCAGCCGTTATAAAAGGAACTGTTACGAGGATGTCATACATTTTATTTTGTGTTTCTTTTCGTCAACTTGTGTGTATTTTCTGTATGTAAACCCTTGAACGCAAACAAAGAACTACACTTTTCTACAATAAACTAAAATAGAATTTCTCTCTTTAGTTTTATGTAATTTAAATGACATACCACTGACAATTTTCATTGATACATGACGAAAAATGTAATTGGAAATTTTTTTTTTACAAAAAAATGTAGAACAGGGAATTTAATAAAGCATTGAATGGTTAATATAGACTAAAATAACATGCATACCAAATTAAGTTCTTTAATAATTTGAATAAAAAATATATATGACATTTCAGAGATGATGTTATTTAGGAAAAATCAATTTTGTCTCCATTTCTTAGTAAAAATGTAAGTTTGATACGATAATTGTTTGACAAGCACTGTTTGCTGTAATCTGCGGAACACGTACACCATGCGATACGAGTTGATTCCATGGGTTATGGATATCCGAATGGGATTATAGTATTTCTGATAAGACCGGTCTGTTTTTGTGACATTTGTATTCTGGTTTGTTGCAGTGTGAAATCTGGTCGAACATCGTTACACTGTACAGAGAGTAGAGTAGAGTAGCACACTAAGAAGGAACGGTTATTGTGTGATGTGGGAATTGAATGCAGAGTTCCAGGATAAACAGTAAAGCCTGTAATAGAATTTCATTTGCCGCTGCGGTTTAAATCCTATCCGTGCGATGATTCCGCGAAAATTATTCAATTGAATCCGAGGTTATGTTGCCTGGGGACACTCGCGCGGCAACTTCACACCACTGAGAAATGTGTAATGTGAAGTTTGCAACGGATTTACTCAAAGCGGTAGTTTCTATTTGGCGTAACCCTGGAGTTAGGGTTGTAACTGTTCGAGTAATACATTCAAAGTTATATGTAAAAGTAACTATTCTCTGACATCATATATAGTATCATGCTTGCTTATTCTTCTTTATATTTTTATATATAGTAATAAATGGAATATTCATTCTATTTCATTTATAATTGCAATTATTATTTATAAATGTGTCATTGTTGTGTCACAAAGAGAGAATTTACTTTTACGACAGATAAATAAAAAATTGCAAAGTATTATACGTACGTATGTTCAAAATGATAAACCATTACATTTGTCTGTCTACGTCTCTTTGCAAATGGAAATTTGATCTCTCGACAAAGTACAAGAATCATTTCTGCTACTCGTGATCTAGAGAGAGAGAGAAACGTGTTTAGTTTTTTTTTGTGTGTGGATGTTTTGTTGCTCCAGTTAAGATTTTAACTCAAATACTCTAGTTTTTGTCCGTTTTATATTAGCAGAGGCAGCTTTTGTGTAACCGATCTTTCAGTGATAATAAAAAGACTTGTATTTCATTTTTCAAGCTTTCATGTGTCTTCTCGTGTCGCAGAATCGAAGAACATTTTTCTTTCTGAGAAACTAAGTCTCGTAATGAGGAAAGAGATTTTCGATAACACTATCTTGTGCCGTTTGTGTGTCGAGAATGATATATATGTTATTCCAAGAAGACAAGCTTACAAACAATACTAGCGTCTGTACAACAGTATAACGAAAACATTCATTGTTATATATAAATGCGCATATATTTCCAATTTCACTATAGCTTTTGCGTGGCGTATAAGCCATGTGTAGTTGTCCATTTAATTTAGTGCTTTTTTCTCCTTGTTACAGATAAACCAAAATGGCGGCGTTCGTTGCAAAACAAATGGTGGGGAACAAACTGAACGCCGTTAAAGGTGAGTGTGAATCTCTGGCATCGTATATAGTTTACAGTGGCGCCTTGTAAGTAAGTTCCGCAAGACGTAACATAATCATGAAGTTTATACAGAATGTCGCAACGCTCGACCATGCGACATACATTCGAATAGCACTACTTTAATATTATCCGCACCATTTAATTCATGGTAAACTACCCATTTCAACATTGTCGCACAGACTGTGACCATTGTGTTCCGTGTAATCCATGATACCATGCCTTAAACATCGCCTGCACTGGAACATTCTAGACGTACGATGAAACAAATGGTTGTGTATACGTATACAACAGATTTTCCATGTCTTTCGAATAGCAAATTCAATTTCCCAAAGTGCTGTAATGAATAGGCGCTATAATTTTTGGATTGTGCAGAATTTTTTTGTGGCTGTTGCTTGAATAATCTAAATTTCGAAAGAACTTCTTTATCTTGACGGAAATGAATTGTGTTAAAAGAGCAGCCGTTTATCTTTCTGTGATGGAATACATTTCTTAATTCTCTCATTATATAATACAAGTCAAGTAACACACTATATTCAGCCTAATAGAATTGGACTCATTTATGAACATGTAATAATATTTTTTTACGAAATATTTTCATATTTTTGTTACCATTTCTGATTGTGTTTTTTACAATATTCTTTCATATACGGTATTGTTATATAGGTTAGATCTATTAATAATATTGTTACAAACCAATTTCATTTAAAAGTCGATACAATATTGGCACAGAAATAATCTTTTACCAGTCGAGACAGCCCAGTATCGGTGGCACATGTTGCACAAATATATCGTGAACTTCGGCTGTACGAGATGAAGAATTTATAAAATTTCAATGGTAAACAGATGGCGCCATTTATTGCGCTATAGTTTTGCAAAGTTTCCGGGAGGGATAGAGCGCTGTATGTGTGTGTGTGCTCCCGGATCGACATTGTGTGTGCACACATGTTTCTTGAGCCGTGGACGCGCCCGACCGGTTCAGCAATAAAATGCTCTTGTTTGCCCTACGACGGCCTCTATTTTCCCAACTAAATTGAGAAATACGGATTTCTTTGTCCGCGGTATTAAGGTTGAAAAATAAACAAGCATCGACGCGCTCTCCTCTCTTCCATACTCGTTCTCTCTTTTTCTCTTCTTGCTCTGTATACGTGTATGTGTGCAATGAGTAAGTCTTTTTAAGTTTGTGGAACTTCTAGATACACTCGAATATTTTTATTTTTATTCTGTCTTCTGTAAAACACAACGATAGAAACAGTGTGGCTTGCACAACATGGATTTTATTAAAGTTCTTGTATTCTAGACTACAGATGTAATACACTTTATCGGCGAAAGAGTGTGTATATACAAACATGAGAATTGTATTTAGTTCTGGAGATAAATGTCAATTAATATTGTTATTTTCTGTAACTATCCAACTACACATATTCTTGACATAAATATATGTATATGATAGATGGATAGATAAATTTTATTATAGCCGCTTTGTTGCATTAGTGTAATAATTATCTAGTATACACAGTGAGTATATATCGGCGTGTCAGTGCTGGTTTGTTAGGTTTATTAGCAAGTAGTGAGACGGGTAGAACGTACAAGTAGGTTGATGACGTGGTTGTTGTTGGTGCTGCTATAATGTGCTACTGTACACTAATCCCAGACGCCATTCATCATTTTCATTTAATTATGCGTACGGTGAGTGTATGCGAACCATTTACATACTAACTATATCTATTGATAACACAAATTGGCACGCATCCATTGCATTACCGCCTGTGGTTAGTTAGCTATATCGTTAGAAGTGATCCGGCCATCCGTCCGTCCGTCCGGTCTCTGATCCTGCGACGAACCGGAATTACCCGTACACTGTATCCGTCTCTTACCGTCATCCTACCTAATCGTTATCGGTAACTTGCATTCGTATCCGGTACAGTGGCGTAATGGTTCTTGATTTTTATATTGAAATACCACACAGCTACATATGTTGAAGGAATATAAAATGATATTAGTTATGTTCAGTAAAAATCTAATTTGTTTGCTGTTGTTTTACTTTGTAATTTCTACTGTCTGATGTCAGAAATAAATGAAATATACATGCATACTTGTCATATTTCGCATTTTGTATATATTTGCTGGTATTATTTTCTAGTTGCTGAGCTATGCCAGTAATTAAGAGCACAGTAACCATGTATTTCGTAAAGCACGTTGGTATAATACTACGGTAACTAATAAATTAAATTAAATCACTGAAATTAGTTCAGTGTGTTAGTTTTCAGTATTCACAACATTTGTACTTTGAACAATTTAAGGGAGGCTTCCGGTTCATTAATTTGTAGATGAGGACACACTCGTGTCTACTCTGTGCTATACTATATAAAGTACAATGTACCCCCTCCACTTCTTCCCCACATGCGCCGTACATGTTCAGAGGCACGGGTCGTTGAGTAGGTCCGGACAAGGTTTGCAATTAGGCCAAGTCTGAAGTTGTAGTTTTGTGGGTGACCGCATTCGACCACTGCGGCGCCAGGCACCGGCTCGGTAGGCAATGTTGTTTTACAAGTCAAATATGGCGTAGTCACGGTGCCGATTTGAAAGGGCTGAAAAGGAATCTTTTGTTGAAACATATACGCATATATGTAGACGAACATTTCGTCTGAGGTATTTCTGTACAATATAAATTCACTACAATTTACATTATAACATAGTTAATTGGTGTAGCAGATAATAGTTTTAGTTACTGCAGAAAACATTGTTCATTTGCTTTTTATGATTATGTTTCAGTCTTATTATCAGATCATATCATGTAAGGAAACCATGCAAGTGTAGTTTCAAAGGCTTCACATGATCCTAAAAGATTCAAGGTTTCAAGAAAAGTCCAGCAGCAGTGTTACAGCATATCTTAGCCCAGAATAATTTCCTCTGTCGTTCAACATTTGAAACTTCTCGATGCTTTCGCTGCATTTAACTTTATAATTATTGTTTAAGTACTAATTGCTGGACGCTTTTTGCTACGTTATGCCATTGCGTTAGTTAATACTTCTTAACGTTTTTACGTTCACTGACGATAACGTTACGGTTACAGCACCGTACCGAAAATGACTCGACACGCACAGTTTTTCTCTTTTTATGTCGTGGAAATTTCGGAGTCTCGTAAAAGTTAAATTGTCTGAATTTTGTACGGGGCCGAACATTAACGCTAGACTGACCCGTACTTGGTTAGGGTTTCTGGAATTTATATTAGCATAAACGAAATGTTTATTCCCCGCCCGCTATCCTGCTGTTGATGTCGAGGACAATGGTTCCATAGCCTACTTTTATTACAAATGGTCCATTTACATTCCTGACAAGTGCACGCGGTGCGGGAGTGGTAAATTAGATACGAACTTCAATTGTTTGTGGTATAACTTTAAGCGGTACTTATAGAGCCGTACTGTCAGTTCATAGTACAAATTATCATCAACAAAAGAAGAGCGAACATACGTGGACTAGTAACAAAAGCATAACAATATTTAATACTTCTGTAAGACATGCAACATGTATCATATTTCCGAGTATTCAAGATTAAATGAATATTAGTATAATCTGATTTATATAAGCGTTATTAATAAACAAATCTTCAAAGCACATATGCCAATCTAAGCAATTAATTAATTGCATCACTCAGTATTTTTTATTGCATTCAGTTTGATGTATCTCAATTACCAAATTACTTGCTATCGGTACATTTCCATGTATATGCAATCAATGTGTTACTACAAGCAAACATTAATCTGTAATGAAAATCTAATCTATATTCTGGTTAATATTTATGTTGAAGAAACTCATCATAGTTGAAATAAACCGATTTGAAACATGCACAATACGATATTCTTCTGAATTTCATTGATATTCAGAATTGATGATCAGAATTTTTAGTTTATCCATGGATGTGCAAATGTAATTACCTCCGCTTGACCTTGTTAAAAAGATTTGAGAGCTGCTCTGTGGCAGCCGATAATTTATGTGTAATTCAATTAGTCAGTACGTTTTGGTGCGCGGTATTTTACCTCGATGACCTGAATTTTCTGTGCAAGACAAGGAGAAATAACACTGTACCAATTGTGCTTCGTGTAGAATAAAAAGAGATGCATCTGTTCAAAGACAGAGAAAATTTATATCTATTACAGTTCGTTCAAATACTCTTTCTGTTTTCATTTCCAGCAGAGTATTAAATAATTTTCCATTGAATTATTACTTATAGAAATGTTCTTCACGTATTAAGTTGTAGATCTTCATTTTATCCAGTTGGGGAATACATTGTTTTGTGTTAATTACATTTTCTGAGCTTTTATTGTACAACATGAAATAATACAAAATATTACATCCAATACGATACGATGTGAATAATTTCGATTTACCGAAAATTCGAACATGAAGTATTTAATATTAGTATAATATATGCAAATTTCAGAATACGATGAAAATTTTTAACCAAGAAAATCTATTTTCTCCACAGAGACAAATTTGCATACGAATTACAGCGGCAAGGTTCGGTGAAATTCTTTTTTTTCGCCTGCAATATCAACATCTAGTGACATATTTTCCAGTTTTATTTTTATGAGGGCATGAATGACAACATAAAATGAAGACTTTTCAAATTTAAATTTTTCGTTTTCATTTGCGTATGGAAATTATGACGGTTGTATGAATTTTATTGTCACGTATTGTGTGAATTAGCATTTTAGGAAAAGTTGCACGGAGGACAAGCAATAAAAAAAAAACCTTGAATTGCAAATATTGCGATATAAAAAGTTGTTGTGTTTACCGTTGTGATTTCTGTTAAATATTCAGGTATTTTATATTTACTTTCTAGTGTTCCATTTATCTCTTTCATGAGCATTTGTTGCAATATCCCTTCGAACTGTCTAGTGTAGTTCATTTCTCTAATAGTAGTGTTCTTATATTCGTAAAGGAGTAGAAAGGATAATATAAATCCATATAATAAATGAACGCTATATACCAGTGCGTATAGTTACGCTATACGTATGTATGTATGTTTGCTTGTTTGTGTACCTCTAGGCCTGTACAATCGAAATTTGATCTGAGAAGTAATGTGAAACGCATTTCAGGCATAACGGTAACAAAGGGCCCGTAAAGCTAAAGCCGGTACATTCTCCAGGGCCCGCGTCTAACCCTTATTAATGTTCGCTTTAGGGCGATTATTCTGCGTTTCCATTTGAGCCAGGAAACGAATAGAATAGTAGTAGCTTCAACACTACACGCATGCGCACGCCTGCATGCATACACAGAGGAATCAGGCAACACACACACACAAGTTTCGCTTTGAACTGAAACACATAAAGCAAGAATTTAAACGCAGAAAGTAGTAATTAGGAACACGTGTATGTCGGCTTTCAAATGCTTTCCTGTGCATGCCCTAGCTAGTTACTGTAAACGCGCAATTTTTACTCTACGATACGTATTCTATAGCCTCTTCGCAAGCTTTGTACATTTTCCGAATATTTGCTTTTTCCCGAAAGTAAACAGCTTCAGTACCTTGTTTGGAAAATTTTAGCAGCAGCAACAGCAGCAGCAGCACTAGCAGCGAAAGACGGTGCTTTTATTTACATACTGTATACACAGAGTTTTAAATTTTATGCTCAGTTTTTTTTCTCAGTTCTGTTGTTTATTTTTAAACACTCTATGTAAACAAGTTTTTTTTATTGGTTTATGTCAAAATGAAAGTAACTTGTTTGTCATAAAGTTTAATAACTTTATTTACTAGTAATTATAAATCTAGATCTGATAAATGAAACCATATTGATGTAAAGTTGATACAAATCAAGAATTTTAACTGGTTCCTGCTAATTATATTTTGTCATAACTCTAACTCGAATTAGTAGTAAATCCGAATTTAATTTTATTTCAATATTATGTCATAGCAAGGGATTGGTACTACTGCTAGTATTGCTCGACGTGTCTCAATTAGTTGCAACTGAATACATTTCACGCCACCTTCCTTTTTATTTAAACAAGTGAAAGAAAACCGTGGTACGGTATGAAAACAAAACCGTGTCATTAAATTACCCGCTATTCATTTCAAGAGCTCCAGCTAACAGAATAAGTAGAACAGAGAGAGAAACACACGGTGCAAAGAGAAGAATAGAATGAAGAACGTAGAGAGTGGTGGTAGTAGTACGTCCATGATGCTGAGAGAAAAGATTCTATACTGCTGTTCTATACGGTCCTGTAAGAGATAGACAGCTACGCCCGGCAACTGACTTTGCATTTCAGCTATAATTGAATAAAATGGCGCCGCCTGGAAATTTAATATAATAAACTCCGATATTCAGATAACAGGCCGAATAATTGGAGACCCGCGAAGACCCGGCGACGTAAGATAGACGCGTCTGGATTGGCGCGTCGGCCAGACCGTATGCGCGCACGAACGTAATTCACTTAAGATGGGATTACAATTTTGATATAGCAGGGTCGTATAATTTACAGCTACTGCTAAACACATATGTGTGAGTGTATCTTACTAGGAGTTAGGGATATTTTATTTAAACCAGTATATAGTAAAACGTACAGTGTAATTTCGTGTGAAACGAATATTCCATCTAAGTTTTCTCATGGTCTAATAATGCCTAGCATTCCCTACGTTATACTGTAGTTTGTACAGTAAATACAAGCATTGCTTTATTTATAACGAAAAGTTTTTTATTCCAGTACTGGTGCATGGAGAATTGCATTGCATCATCGAGGATAATGTACAGGATATCTACTTCAGGAAACGATGTAGTATTGTTTGAATGTACACGAATTATAAGGGTTGAAGTTACTAAATTGCAGGCATTGTAAGTTGAATTCCATAGGGGGTGCTGGTGTTTGCACGGTGTATGTACATGAACAAAACCACATCAAACTTTAGCCATTTATAGAGAATTTCTCTTGTATGTAATGTTTAGGAAATCCGGTTCCATTATCCGAAAAGCTATACTGTGAAATAGTTTAATTTTTGTGCGGTCTAATGAAGAAAATTACACTGGTACATCTCAGACAATTCGGAATAATTTACGTTTGTAATATGACCTATATTATGTTTGTGTAGGGGAGAATCAGTCTATGCTTTTGTAATCCACACCTCTTGTATATTTCGTAGTAAGGTGAAAGCGGACAGATACGGAAAATTACTGGAGGAAAATATCCCTTGACACCAGACGATAAAAGAAACTGTAAGATAATCTTCCCCTAAAACTCCTTCATCTTAGGTTTCTGTTCCGTGAAAGAACCCGGCGTGTTCATTCCTTTTTTATAGTTTACCTTAATCTTAAGTATCCGACAACATTTAACCATCTCTATTTATTTATAATGATGAGAACGTCAGTTCTTTTGAAACATCACGAGCAACTTTTTATTATGATCAAAAGAAAGCATTATTCATTCTGAAGATGATCTATCTGCCTTGAATGATTTACTATGGTTTTGTGTTTGCACTTGTGCTTCGGTATTTTTGATTATTTGCAATAATCAACGATTGGCGGCCTACCTCGGGAAATCGTCGTTGAATAAATACAAACGTAGCTTCGGCAACGTCAGCCATTAACGCAAACGACTCGACATTGAAAGTCAGGAGCAAGTTAAGTAAAACTCTCACAGATATTTCCAGCGGGAATCACGGTTTCGCTACAATAGGCGAGATTCCTTTTCTCCTGTGTTATTTCTCCTACTATTCTTATTCTACATTCGTTACCGCCCTCCTCTCCTAGTTTTCTCTCTCTCTCTCTCTGTATGTGTGTGTCTGTGTCTCTGTACCCATCGTACACATCCTTGTGGACTCTCTCTTTTACTTTATTTTTAGATGGATTGATGTTCGCCAATTTCCTAGAACGATCAGATACGTGATTCTTTTACATTTGGCCTATTCATTCGCAGATTCTCTGATACCTTCCCGTTTTCCTTACGGAAAAATAGTGATGCAAAGTTGCATTTTACACGTTAACTTATGGATATTGTCGTTTTTCTTGGTGTTGGAATACGTGATTTTCAATTTTGATACCAATTTGTACTACTTTCTGCTGTGATATTTGCATGAAGATGGTCCGATTTGTGTGACACTGCATTCTATTCGATATTGACTGCCCTGTTCTATACGTTCGTATGTATGTGTTACTTTGTATTTGGTCGTCGAACGTTTGCTGAAAATAACGTTATGTGATTGGTTTGCTCCATCTGTATTTCTTTGAAATTGAAAAGAATGTTATTGATATCCTGAACGAATTTTCTATAATACGACTTTGGATTTGGAACAAATTTTACTCGTTCGTTCGTATTTTTGTTCTTAAAATTAAATTTTGATTTATATTTAAGAAAAATACGTACGTTTGGTAATACTTTTGTGCAAAATAAACTTTGAGTGTTCCTTTCTTTATTTCGTTCCTTTCTATTGCCTGTGATTTATAGTTATTTACGATAAGAACGTGCTATTCCGACTTTTTTTCACGGAGAACTCATCGTTATTTTCCGTTCATATTGCCTTTTTCAAAAATCTCTTTCAATTCCATATTGTTTTCCAAACCGATTTTCTCCTTTTTCGATGAGGACGTGACGTTTTGGTCGTTTCACGATGAAAAACTTAGAGCAATTTTTATTCGTTGTACCGGTTCCGTGTCTCATTGAATAGGTTCGTTTTAAGACGGTAGTTGCACGAAGTTCGTTCCGTTAAGAGAACCTTCCATTCATGTGGTATACTTTTTATTATTTCTCTTTTCTTTTTTCCGTGCTTGCCTTGCCCTCGAATTGAGTGGAAACTTTGAACACAAAACATTTGGGTTACCCACATAACTATTTTGCTAGAAAATTATTGCGGATTTTAGGAAACATATTCAATTTACGTGAGGACCGATAAGTTAAAATACGTTCTGCAAACAGTTTATCGGTAATTGTACTACTATGTTGAAGAATACTGGTACATGTAAAGTAATGTATCAATGCACTAAACTTTGTACAAATTATAGGAACTTGGACATGTTCTAAAGAGAAAAGAGTTGCTTTGAGGAAATACATGTGTTTCAAGTTTGCGATCAATGTACTCGATCAGTCGTTCTAATAATACTCGTTCGTGCGATCTCTCGACCCGATATTGAAGCCTGTGAGTTCTTGACATTCTTGATGCAGCCGATGTGCGGACGTTAAAAGGATAGAATATTGCCAATAAAATTATGCTTTACAGCACCTTTTAGCTTTTAAAAGCAAGTATCAAACGACTTTGGATATTACGAGCCCCGTATAACTTCACTTCTGATGTCTATCTTAACTTTAACGGCCCGTATCAGAGAAAAAAATATCAACGGATATTATTTTAAATCTGAAAAAGTTTAGTAACTGATGAAATTTTAATATATACTGCATAAAATACCCTGGTTCTGATATATTTTCATATTCCGTGTGTGTGTGTGTGTGTGGCTAATACCGAGCTTGAATACGGTCAGTATTATCTCTGACATCAAAAACGAGAAATATAAAAAATAAAAGCTTGTTTGGAAAGGTATATCTGCAACTCGTGACATACAAGAGCAGATATATCAAACATGACAGCATTATATTCAGCATACATAAATCACAAGTAAAGTTTATCGAAGTATAAAGTTTTCCAATGTGTGCGAAATACTTCACAATGGCACAATTCCCCTTCCACCCTTCGATCTTTCCTTCTAGACTTGTACTTCAGCTGGTGCTGGTGCTGCTCCATCGATAAAGATTGCGTGTATACGTAGTATATCGATTGAATACAGATGTAATCCCCTAGAGCTGTAACGAAACGGAATAGGGTTTAGCCTAGACATTCCCAAACGGATACCGGTTGATGTAACAGTTCACTCTGTAATACCGACACGTAACCATCATCGAAGAACTGCCTGAAACATTTAAGGAAACAGAGCATAAAGTTAATCTACAAACACACGTGTCGACATTTGTATATTCAATTATTTTTATTATTATGTACGTTCCAATGAAAATGTTCAACACTTCCAACTTATTTGTAATATGGAAACTCTCTGAAATAAAGCATAACATTTTCGTTAATTTTGTAGTAGCATGTACTAGTTCTCATATGAAGTTTTACTGTGTCGGTCATATAAAATGATGTGTTACCTGTGTGAGTAGTTACCGTACCAGTTTATTGCTAATATATGCAGGTGAGAACAGTTTAATTAATTATTCTGCTCCCGGCTTTTAAAGAGGTGTTTTCCTTCTCGTTATAGTTTAATATGCATGCAATTAAGGAACGTTAAGTTGCAATTACAATTTTTTAATTATATCCTACTCCCGTCCGTGTTTTATGATATACAAGTTTGTTCAGCAACTAGATCGGTTGTAGTTTATTTCTCATCCCGCTAGTCGCCTGTCTTTAGTTATCGTTAGAACAAAAAAAAAACTAAACAGTTTCAACAGAAAAATATCAGAAAGTCCTGACTGAAATAAATTATTTAACTCTTGCAAATTAGAAGCCTCAATAATTTAATTACAGACATGGGTTTCATTTAATTATCTCCCTAATTGAACAGGCTAATTTAATTAATGTACTATGAGAAGGGTTAATTGTATATTCTTTGATTAATTCTTTATCATCATGAAAATCGTTGGAAAATATAAAGTTTTGTTATACGTACTGTATAATGTAAATTGTCGTATATATTATTCACATGTTTAAAATATCTTCGCTTACATGCTTGAATGTTTTCATTTTTCCCCATGAAGTGAGGAAATCACATGCTCCATAGTTATCAGGTCTATACAGGTATACCTGCGTGTATTCTCAATATGTAGTGATACGCGTTTAGCACGGCCATTATATCCATTGACATACACACACACCGCATACGTGCTGTTGTCGAGCAAAAATATCACCGGGGAATGATCTCGGATATCTCTTCATTTGAACATTCTTCGGCGGCATATTATCATGTTCTCCGTTAGATCGAGTTCCTGAGTTGATCGGTGGAACGCACGTCTGCCCGCAATAGAGCGGTGGCTTCCTTCCAACTATGCGATAATACAGAGAAAGACGCGCCTCGAACCATCAATTGTTGTATGCTACCTCCAACCTCCCCACCGCAGGTCCCCTCACACTGATGCCCTACTAGTACCACCGACCATGAGGAAGCATTGCCAGCGTGCTTTCACGTCTAAGAATTCCACTAGATGAGCATTCATAGCTTTCTGAATTAAGGAAGCAGAAATGCGAGCAGGAATGTACAGGGTAGTTAGATCAAATATAAGCCATAACGATCTCGATGCATACATTTCCATTACCTCTTCCCGCATCTCGTCTCTCTTTTTTCCCTACCTACTCTTTGTTCTGCTTCCTTTCCAGATGATTTCCAAGAATTGCGTCTCATCGAAAGTCAATCGCATGCAGTTATCGAAAATTAATTTCGTCCGCTAGGTATTAAAATATTTCCTCTTTGAAATTTCATGCAATATCGTTGGTTTTCAACGTGGTATGTTCAATTTAAATTCCATTCCAGAAATACTAATGGGGCTTTTAAAGTGAAGTACATACTACTTTGTGTTGGCACAAAAATGTTAATTGATTATAGATTGTTGTACGGCATAGGAATTATGAACAATTGTGTCGTCTCTTAATACATCTGTACATCTCTGTAAACACTCTGCACTCAAATAAGACAATGTACAGGCTAAATACAATATAGTACTCTCCGAAATTTTGTTTAGCCCCACAAAACCTGACTTCCAAACTAACAATTACATTTACGCGAAGAACAAAGAACACTCCCTTGTGCATCAAGGAACGAATAAAAAAGTAACTTTTAAAACATTCCATTTGCTTAATACGCCATCTTTGATGACTGACACTTTGAACAGTTGAATGAGCTTTGCGCCACCGTAGATAAGAGTATCCGCACAGACTGTGACTACCATTCCTCCGGCTATGGTCGTGTAATTTCACAGTCTGAGATCACACACTCATAATTCTTTCGCACACCGTTGTTTAGAATGTATCAAGGCGACATTGGACTGTGTGTGTGTCGGTGGAGGGTGAAGGGAATGTGTGGTAAAGGGCAACGAGACGGTCGCCATCAGCATCGGTATGGCGCGCGAGAGAGCAGGCAGGCAATAGAGAAGAAGAGTATATATGGTGTTTCCAGTTAGATTGTCACACGGTTTTCGGGGTAGGATATTTTGATCCAATGTGGTTTAGGTCTAGTTCACTAAGCAATAACAGTTCGCACGGTTGACACGGTGAGGCGTTGTGACTGTACCGGGTAAGATAGTGTATAATCTGGTGCACGGTTAGTTTATGTAGCGTCGGTGATATATTGTTACTTAAATTGTTGTTTATTGTCCCTTTTGATGCAATTTAACAATGATCCAGCGCTTGGCCCGAGACCGATAAGCTAACAAATCGATTCCTTGCTCATCCATACGCTTCCACTAACCGTATACGATCCTCCAGGTCTGGCAGCATCCTCCATCTTCACGGCTGCAATGCACTTTCGAAATTACGATACGATATATAGCTACGAATATCATACACATCGTACATTTGATTTTTATGTGTCGCTGCACGATATACAATGTAAGATGTGTTATGTTTATGTACGAACCTCTACATACTGTTGACAAATATGTAATAGAAAATATGTATCATTTTCTAAACTTGGACTATTATCGTTATTTTACAAGTTCGTTACGAACCACGACATATACAAAGTTGAACCGTATCTACTTATTCTATTGCACTTTCAATTAAATTATAAATATACAAGTATATACATATTGTAACGTCTGATCGTTCACTGATAAAAGATTAATTTAATTTGCATTTCAAATTTAATTTATCATTCGGTACAAATATGAGTGTTATAATTTTTAATTTTTATCAAAAATTACTCTATTTTACATATAAATTAGATACGCATTCAAATTTATTTAAATGTGATTTTAATTTGAGGTTTTTCATGGTTTTCATATTTATCATTCATTATTTCGTTAAGAATGATTTGTTTCGTTGAAAAATTGTGATATTAAGTTTGGAATATTGTTCATGAAATATTTTACTCACAGTGATATATTACAATATTTCCTTTGTAAAGGAATAGTTTCATGTTTGATGTACTGTAGACATTATAAATGACTGAATGAACTCTGTACTTTGAGACTTGAAACAGGATTTTTATAAAGTTTAAATATTTTTATATTGGCATATAAAATATGTTGCTGAACATCGTGTAGTCGAGAGTTTCTGGAATAATACTCCTCTTCTTTCAACCTGCTCTATGAAATTCTTTGTAAGTTAGTTTGAAAAGTCGCTCACTTTGTTATGGATTCTCTTTCTCTACAAGTTCCTGTAGCCTTTAGGTTATGTGAGTTTTTTTTTGCCTTAAATGCATATCAAAATTTTTATCGATATTGATATTATATTTTATATTTCATGAAATATTCTGTCTTTAAACATTCCGTCAACATTTATATTGATTTACAAATTTCCTATTTAATAATCTCTAATCTAATCTAATTCATATTTTGATATCTTTCTTAATCTACTCGTTCACTCTTTATGTATTATTATATTATATTTTAGTAAGGACAAAGACAGTTTTCCTAACTTTTGGATTAAAATGTCCTAACTCTTGTTTAACTGCTATTTTCTCTTGTTAATTTCTGAGAAACATTTTATAAGATGTACGAAAACTTTGTAACAATTCTAACGAGTGTTTATCTCACTAACGAGTACATTGTGGTAGGTTACTTACGTACGTATATATTCACATTTTCTTTTCTACAAATGGTATGTATATTAATTCTGCTTGTTATCTTAAAGTATAAACTTTACTTGGCTGTACTACGATGTACCTACACTGAACAATATTACATTGTTGGAAGTTCCAGTGCCTGTTACGCAAGAGAATAACATTCCTCATGTAGTTTTCAGTGTGCTTGAGTACAGCGGATTATACTCTTCTTTGTACAAGATACAGTGGATTAAAGTTTATTTGACATATCATACATGTTTTTGCATATTATTGTGCTACAGACAATGTTCACTAAATCTGTAATAAATATGACCTACTTACCGCAATACACGTACGTTATGCTGGTCATATTAAAATGCAATAGAACAATCAATTAAATATGAATGGTTTCTCGTCAAAAACCGTCTGTGTATAAATAAATTATTTTGAAATATGTACCACATCATGAATCGCTATGGCTGGAGTACACAGGTCAGTGAATAAGTGTGTGAATCGTGGATTATAATTAATTGATTAGCAACATGATCAACCAACTGGGGTAGCTCGTTCGTTTCTGCCTTGATGTACGAACATTGGGGTAAAATTGCGATTTAATTTGAAACACGTTTCCGTCATTTGCAACGATGCAAATTAATGCACACACACCGAGAGTACAAGCTCTGTCTGTGTAGTATTGGTCGACCATCTCGAACCCTGCGTAATCCGAACGGGTTAATCCCTTTATCGCACGTGAACACTTTTGAATCATTGAGGAGTGGAAAGCGGAATGAATGAACACATGCGCACATGACTTAATACTGGTTTAGCGGTTACGCTTACAGCTTTCAAATTCTGTATTTCCCCTGACAATCTCCGCTCAGTACCGTTCCGTCTTCTTCTTCTTCTACTCTCTATCCAACAACTGTAAGAATGCTTACTGATTCACGGCCTACTATTGCGCGTTCGTTCAAATAAGAGATATTTAAATTCTGCCCTTTCTTTACGTTGGATTCCGAACGAGATAAAATGATTCTTTTGTTTTTTACAGTGCTGTTTCATTTTAATATTAAATAAGTTTACATCGTGTTGCCGGGAAAAGACAAGTATTTCTGCGAAATAAAATCACAGTCAATGAATAAACTTGTTTACATATGTATGGTATTCAAAGTGAAATCGTATTTTATGAATAAAATATGTATAAATTCAGTCAATATTATTACATTAATATAAATATCCATTGAATATTTCTTTACGTAATATTATGTACGTTTACTTTTGCTTTACATTGCCTAATGTGAAAAATACATAATGTCATATTATAAATTTATGAACTTTCTAAAAGCGGATATTTTTGTTGTTTTCTGTATATTTAGTGGTAAAGTGTAGGTAGTAGTCTTGTTGAAAACTTTAGACTTTTATGTTTCCGTTAGTAACATGTAATAACAAGAATTTATTCGTATATGCGTCATTAAATTTGAAATTACTTTTGAACTTTCACATGCACTCAGGTAAAAGTTGAAATGTATCTGAACCATCACGAACTTGCCGGCAAAGGGAACGTGACTCCTTAACGAAGTATACGCAAGCACTAAATCAAATCTTCAACTTTATTCCTACCCACACACATAGTCTATTTTATTTATAAATGTACAACATCAAAGTGACATAATACAAAGCACTTTGTGTTTTGTACTACATTGTACTTTTATTCTGCCAGATTAGGATGTCAAATTGTTTTGCAAGTTCTAGTGATACTAATATTTTGTCTTGTCGCTCCGTGCCTTTATTTGTACGGAGCAAACTATTTTGATAATGATCTCATAGTTATCATATGTTCATGTATGTTTTTGGTGGCCAAAACCACAGCTTGCAAATTAATATTCTCTGTTACTAAGCAACGAGCTAATGTAGAAAAAGCTACAGTTTCACAATAACTCGTGAGATAAGTTTCATATGCTGGCAGTACAGTGTGCAGTTGACCGAAATACCACCATACATACTGAACAGCACGTACTGAACGCATAACTTCCAGAAACAAACCCCGCCACCACCCACCCGCGCGCTCCCAGTAGCTAAATACAAATTAATTCAGTACTGTGACAGAGATAAACCTCGAGAGAGAAAAACAAAAATTATTAAACGCTTTTGTCTGAATACAAAATACAAAATAAACTCTCGAGATGACGCTAGTTTACTGGACATTGCACACACATACAACCACTCCAAGCCAGAATTGAAAATTCATGAGTTTCTCCGATTTCAATTATCGTACGCGCGTTGCAACAAAAGTTTCCAAACGAACATCAGAACGTTCGATTATGTTACCATTATTTCATTTGCAAAAAGGCATCTGTTCGAAAACGGTCAGTCATTCGATAAAATTCATAATGAACAGATCAAGAGGGGATTAAAGTTTTAGTTGCCACTTAAATTGCATGTTTTGAAGTAGGATTTTGTATTTGTTTAGAACTTGTTTTGAAAATAGCTTAAATTACTAAACTTCATGAACTTGGTAATATAATAGTTTTATTATTATTCATATAATTCGTTGTGTAATCTTTGAATCTCCAATAATGGATGGCAAAAATTTCTATCGCTAAAATTCTTTGAAGGCTAAGCAGTTTTTAAAAAGATGGAGCATAGCGGAGGAAAATACATTAAAGGCACATTCATTTTCGTTGAACCTTGTCAAGATAAACTGGCAAGTTTCTGCCAGTTTCGCCTAGAAGTTTCCTTTTTTCTTTCTATTGTGTGTCATCACCTACAGGAATGTAAAACAGCATCGCTTGCATTATTTACACAAAAGTCGATCTGACTGAAAACAGTGTTTACCGTCTGGAGGTGTATGTGTGTGTGTGTGTGGGCTAGTTCCTTGGTTACCAGTGGAATAATCTTACAGTAAACGGCTACGTAACCTTCTATTCGGCGATGCTATCGAACATGGTGGATTTCCGTTTTTGCTTTCATCCGTTCTAGTCGTCGTACTGCTGCAGCTCAACGCTTGGCCCGTTGCCAAAATACTCGTCCTGTTATTGAACGTGCAGGACCGGCAAATTTCACCACTGCATCAGGAATGTCCTTGCTACATCCGCTGCCACCCCCCTCCACCTCCCGCGCACACTCTTTTTCTTTCTCGTTTTCTCGCTTACTCTTCGCTTCGATCACCGACCCACAATGATCTCCCCTTTTTTCCTTAAATTACTCCTTGATATTGTCTATACGATGTGGCATGTTGGGGTGTAGCCGTTTTGCTGGGAATTGATGTACAGGAAAATTCAAATTTTTCGTTATGCTTCTTCTTGTAACCACCAGCATTCGTGTACTGATGAATCCATAATATTCATGTTATATTCAGTGCCTGTGCAATTTCGCTTCTACCAATATAGTTATTTGACATATTTTAATATACAAGTTTGTACAGCTATTTTTTGTTTTGTTGTTGACAGAATGGAAGCAAAAAATTGTACAAGAATTTATGTGAATTCTTCACTTGTTGTAAACACGCTCTAATTCAGGCATTTCTATTTTTAATGCTTGTTGATAAAACTTATCCATTTAATATATATTTTCTTGTAGATATCCTAAATTCTCTGTACCTTATGTATTCAGTTATCCAGGTTAACATCGTGTAGAAAGGTTTTTCTCTGCTGTGCCAAATCTTTTCATTTTTCGTTTACAAATACTTACTGCTGTAAATGTGTATGGACCATGAGAAATTGGAACGGTGCCTTCATGAAAGGAAGAAATACTGGAAAAGTTAAACAAATAGCGTGTGGTTTAAAGAAAACAAGGATTTTTATTTTAACTTGCACGTAAATGTGTTTGTGCTGGAATTGTAGAAAATGTGTAGTAATGGTGAATGCGACCGCCGTGTTGCCGGCTTGTTTGTTTTATATAACATAACGAAGATTTACGGCAGCTTGAAAAATCTCGAGATTTTAGTTTTAATATAGGCACACACATGGAACGGGCAACGTTTATTAGATTAAAAATGAGAAATTGCAGCCAACCCGAAATGGAGTTTGTACTTCAATGTTTTGTAGCAGATATTGTGTGCCAGTAGAACATTCGCCAGTTGCCACAGTAATTGTAGAATTTATAGCCATGGCCTACTGAAATAATGTGCCATGTGATGTAGTTCAGTGCACGGACATTAGGGTTGTAGACTCGCAAACAAATACCATAACAATGCTCGCGTTATATACGTATACGAGTATGCAAACGTACATTAACATGCCTTTGAAATGTAATGTAAAAAATTCACAATCTGTGAGATGATACTAAAAATTAGTTAATTCATGTACGTTTAAAATATTTCAAACAATGAGATCAAACCTGGCGAATATTGCAGTAAAAGAGCAGTAATCTTCACTTTAAGATTCTGCCTGCAAAAATGTTTATCTTTAACATGGTGTAGGTGAATGGAAGGCAATTTCTTTTTCTGATAAATTACCGATACTCGGTTCGTCTTCCACTTCGTGTGCCCGTCTGCAGGGTAGTTGGATTTGTATGGTGGTAGTGTTATCTAGGATAGAATGGCTCCTAGAACTGCTGTTGCACACAAACTACCGCGGATTGAATTGGCGAACATGTGGCAGTGCGGTCCAGTACGGTTGGTCGACTTCAGAGACAAAGAACGACACATACACTGGTACTGAGCGAGCGAGCGAGTGAGTGAGAATGTAGATCTAGCAACAGTGGCACGATGTGGTGACACCAGATGCGCATTTGTCTTGTCGTCCAAATGTCCGCGGTAAGCTGCGCGTTTCTGTTCAACGGACGACACTAGCCACTTGTTATTTTACAATTTTATTTCCTCCCCGTCACCAACTGACGTTTGACACGAATCCTCTCGGCTTTAAATGTGAAAAATTGCAAAGTACACTTAAAGGTTTTCAGAGAATAGTATTTGTAGCACCATTGGAAGTAGGCATTGGCCATAGTTACTTCTTTCAAGCGCACAATCGCATCGAAATTAAGGAGGTACCATTTGGCAAGACGTTTCCTTTTTGCACTTCCTCCTCCTGTTCGAGTGGCGACTGTTATCTTGAATAAGAGATCGTGCTGAATACATTTTTACGTGGAATAATACGTGCCGTAACTGGATGGATGCATTTCTAGCGGCTCTTGGTCGTTTCTCAAGATATAAAATGATTTGTGATTGCACTTAATGGAGTGTGGAAAGGTTCAAAAGAGGAATTCAGTTGTCTCGCACCAAATGGGCCACGTAGTGGGGTGAATGGGTGACGATAGTGGTTGTCTTAGAAGCGAGTCTCTCTGTCTCTATCTCTCTCTCTGCCTTGTGTCTGCCATCCATCTAGAAATCCTTTATTTGTTCCGTCATGTGCATCAGCTGTAGGAGAATAGTTGTATAGCAATATGCTACGGGTACAAGCGTATGGATTCGATACGGCCAGTTAAATTCGCCGCTGTGCTGATGTCGCATACTGAAATCCCAGTTACCGCTCTTCATTTATCACATTGTTTCGCCGTCTGTCCAAGCAGCAAGTCTCTTATCGCCAACGTTTCATCTTAATTCATCATTGTTCCAGTGGAGAGACGCGTCTATCTAACTATTCATTTGTACTAGAAACAGAACCAGTAGCTCACTTGTCTGCGTGTATTATATGCGAAACTCTTAAATTTATCAGTCCACATTCAGTAGCCAGTCTGTCTGTGCTCTGCTTCTGTCAGTGTTTGTATGCGGAGGAACTATGAATTATGTATATGTAAATGTTTAATGGAGAACAGACATCGACTGGTTCGAACGTTCGAACATCTCTCGCCCCCCAGATTGTTGGATGATGTTCGATGTGTGCAGCAACTTATGAAAATGTATTGTTCGTTCCATCTTCCTGCATGTAATGGTTGTTTTATTGAAATGGCCGGTTGATGATCACCGTACGTAACGATAGATTAAGGTAATGGCTTCCACCTATCTTCCGAACACCTTCCTTTCTGGCACTAAATGCGTTGCAAGTCATATCGTAAACCGAACGTTACTGCTTCGGATTTGTATTTGCTATCAGCACTAAGATGCATACATGAGTACGCTGGCGAAGCAACCGATACTTCCACCTCGTCTGCACTAAAAGTGAATTCAATTTCTAGCCCATGAAAATTATAACAGCACAATTGCTCGTAATTCACGATAATAGCTGCTTCTACTCACCGAAGCAAATATGGGCGCAGGCACGCGCACAAGAGTTCACTATTAACGATATTAACATCATGCGATACAGGTTCTTTGCACATATAAATATTTTATAGATAATGTTATGTTTCATTTACAAGAGACTAGAAGTGTTCGTAGGATATGCGGACAAAGTAATGTACAAGAATTGCAATATACATTTCTGCTTCTGGAGACACAAAGTTATGTCAGAAGTAGATACTTTGCTTCTAACAAACTCAGCATGAATTAAACACTATCGTATATTATATTACAGCACATATTCATTATAATAATAAGGCTTAACGGGTACGTTCTATTATGCAAGTATGTTAATACCGCAGCACAAGAACAAATGGAATGTCTGCTGCTGCTGCTGATGCTAGTGAATATGGTTGCAGGTAAACTAAACTGCTGAAATGTCTTCAGTATGATACGCTATCTGTTCTATTATGTTGGTATATAGCTCAACTACTCTGCAACTTTCTTACCATAATCCTCAACGGTAAACTTGTTTTATAATTTATAACTGCAGTTTTCCCGGTGCATTGGCAACTTCTTTCTCAAGAAGAAACTCTCTCTCTCTTTCCCTCTGCCTTTACTAGTCGACTCCTGCTGTGAACTTCGTACCATGTAGGTACTCACATTTAAATCATACAATACATGAAACTCGAATCTCCAAAACTACTCGCATTTAGGAAATACGATTTTCTTCTTACTCCACTCTATACTACTATTTGCAATATATTGAAAATAAGAAAGTTTATTTTTGCGGTAGGTACTACATAAAATGTTGACTGTATCGTTAAATTATGGAAAATAATTCTAGAAAAGGTAGTGTATGATAGGATAATTCATTGTTTGTGTTTCTGACATCCATATTGAATAGGCTAACGCAGAATTGCCGTTAATATCGTTAATATTTCGGACGAACGTAATAAATTTCCATCATCTGCATATTCATACACTAACGACATGTACTAAAATACCTGTTTTAATAATGATGCAATAAATTTGTCATATCCCTGGCGGCTCATTTCGTGACTTCTGCTCAACTTTGCAAGTCAAATGACTTTGGTTAAACGTTAAATTAATAAATAAACACAACAAAGCCACGCGGTTCAGAATTACCAACTGCTATAATCACCAGTCTTAAATTCCCTACTGAACTCCCAAGTATATTAAACACGGGCTTTTTCTTCAGTAATACTTCTTTTATTCCCGTCCGTGATGTGAATAATAATGATTAAGTGTCGTGAGATTGTAATAGCATTGCACTCGCACTGTAATATGGAACTTATCCGCACCGAGCTACTTACGTGAGTACGAATATCTCGGACAATTGTAGTTTTTCACTTATCGCAATGAAACGTTCCAGTTCTTCTACTACATTTTATTTTAATAAGCTATCTTTTACTCAGCACGAACTGGCAACTTCTCGTTTCAAAGTAGTTATTCAACTTTTTTTCCATCTGCCCTATCCATTGTTCAACATTGGCAAATGGATAGTAATAATATTTTATTGCTATGTATCCTTCTGAATTGAAACCCGTATAATTATAACATTTCCATGTTTCACAATTAGGTCATACGCACATGAAGTGGAAGAGATATATAGTGTTACAGATTTTCAAATTGAAAGAATTTACTATATTCATTTCCTTTGAAAACTCAAGTTTATAATGATAATATATTTGCACTTAAGTTGTTTTTTATAAAAGACAAATGTGTAAGCATAGCCTTAATTCTATAAAGTACAATCACTCTGCAATATATTCTGTCCGTCTGGTATTTTTTCATTTATCATGAGATTTTCATCATTTACTTTACGATTTAGAGGCAGAGAAAAAAGAACTAAGAGATCTAAATCTGGATTACGTTGTTTTCATTTTTGGTCTGTATCTTGTGCTCTCTGAATTCAACTGGGCTCATTCTGTGTCTTCGTCCGGTTCTTCCACTTGACAATTAATCCTCGTCCATTTTCACCATCATAAACTATATCGCGTTGAGCTGCTTAATGCCTATTCATTCTTCTTCGCGTCTGCATTCATCTCGAGATAATCCTGTGGCCCTGTGTTGACTTGTGAACGAGTCCTCTGCGAGCGCATTGCATATGCTGCTGGTACTATTGGCCGTACCAAATGCCATAACGTACGTGTGCAAGTGGGCTTAGTGCGTGCCTGTCTCGGCGGATAATAGCTTCCTCTGAGCTTACACGGCAATTGCATTTGGGTCAAAACTGGATTAGTGATCGTGTGTTTTTCCTTCTTCCCCGGTGTCAGATACATCACGTGATTCGTTGCGCTTTCAATTGTGCCGGTAATTTCGTACTGTGGTGCGAAGTGCTTTTGTTGACTTGTACACGACAGAACGCGCATCACACGTCGTCTAGCAATCGCTCGTCCACTCGTGCTCTCTCTCCCTTTTGTTATTGATTTATTGGTAAATTAGTTCACGTTATTCCACTCTTTTTATTACTCGTATTTGGTAAGTGTCCTTGCGTCAGTGATTCATTCAAATTGGTTTTTATCTCTGGAGGTGGATTCGGGAAATTGTTTGGAAGATACATTACTGTTGCGCTATATAATATCTGATAATGGTTATTACAAATAGCAGCCAGTGATAATTCAGTTCGTCTGGATGTGTGATTAGGTAATACAATAGTTGTGTTTACAATACACCATCATCATGGTGGTTTACTGAAGACCCCAGGTATCTATGTATAGGTGTTGCACATCTACATGTATAGAGAGGTTGGTACACACATAAGTACTTGGACTAGAGCAACCTCGAATATTGCCACGGGCACACACGAGATGCACAAAACCACATGTCTTCAGTTTCATGAAACATGTGAGCACGAGTGGATTTCAGCAGTGACAAATTGTAACTGATACAATCTGCAAGCCATTGCGACGGATTTTAAAGCATCGCTTCTTTGTTCCCAAGATTAAAGTTAAAAGTAATGTCTGGTCTATACTTTGTGCTACTAAAACGTTAATAAGAAAGCATTGTTGTAGGTTTCGTTGATGATTTATAAAAATATTGCTTAAAGTTTTTAAGTAAAGTTGTCTGTAAATAAATATACCTAGATGTGTTTGAATATTTTTTATTAACATTTCATTTTATATACTGTATTCCGTCATGTGAATATTTAGTTTATAACTGAACATGACGTCGCATTACTGTAATTTGACTCAATACTCATATGTCGTACACTGGTTAGTTGGAGTAGCAACATTTGTGTACATACCGGTAACGGTAACGGTACTTGTTAGTTCCCGAGGACACTGTAGAATACTTGTTAGTCGGATTCAAATGAACGCGAAACGTTGCAGAAATCGAATTGAGAAGTCAGTAAAACGCGGTACTTAGCATGAATGCAGATAGTGGTCGGCAATGGATCGCGGGATTTCGATAAATTAGCCGAGTGAGTCAGTTGCACGTTCACGGGTACTTGCAGAGGGAGAGGAAAGGAAGGAAGAAAAGTCCATATATGCTGGCGACCATTCCTGTTTCCTACGTAACTAGTAAAACCAATTAAGTTCTATAATTGGTTTCAGCACATGGCGACCATGTGTAACGTTCAATGCGCGTCCTCGCCCTCGAGACTTAACAGTTAACAATATGTGCAGCCGCGCTCAAACAGATTACAGATACTGACTGAATTTCTCACCACTACCAACCGCCATTCCATTACTACTACTACTGCTACTGTCTCTGTCTGTCTGTATTTGTGAATGTACTACTGCCCTCTATAGTATAGTAGATGTATCTGTCCTGTATCTACACTGAATCAGTCTTAATAGGCTATCTGATTAGGCCGTTCCTAGCAGTGAACATCTTTAACTCGGAGACGAACATGTGTTGAAATTCTGTTGCAATCATATTAAGATTATCTACCACCAGCAAATTAAATAAGAGGATCAATACTTGCTCGTTAAAGGTTAGATATTT